>JBAMJV010006319.1:0-181854 GCA_037951105.1 Echinarachnius parma | reverse complement strand
CCCGAGACAACTACCCCCAAGACAATTACCCCCAAGACAATATACCCTCCAAGACAACTACCCCCCAAGCCAACTACCCCCCGGATAATTACCCCCAGACAATTACCCCCCGGAAAACCCCCCCCCCCCGGAATATTACCACCCCCCCCCCCGGAAAATGACCCCGAATACAACTACCCCCCAAGACAACTACCCCCGGATAATTACCCCGGACTATTAATCCTAGACATCAACCCTTAAGACCAGTGGCGTAGCGAGGGTCAACGGATGGGGGGGGGGGGGGGGGGGGGGGGCACAACTGCTAGGGAGTGGAGCGATTTGGTGCATACCCTAGACAGAAATATTATATGATACGTAGTTCAAACTATGGAATTAAACATACATAATGTATGCATATTTAAAAGTGGGAGGGACAATCACCTCCACTTTCAAATGTATGGGGGGAGGCATGTCTCCCCTCCCCTCCGCCTGTTGACGCCGATTTTTCAAGTATACCGCGTTGGACTATACGTGGTGCAGCTATATGCGCCTATAATAAATATAATAGCATGCATATTAAAGCTCCACAGACAAGAAAACTACCTCAACATTTTGTTTTACTGTACCTAAGGGAGATTTTCATGAAGATTACTAATAAAAAACCTATTTTCCTCGTGGGAAAACGCGGTAAAATAAAAAAAAATCAACTTGTAAATTCACTTTAGGAACCGTCCGTGAAAAAATTGAGTCCGGGCGAAGAAAAATGACGTCATCCTTGTGATGTCACAAAATGACAATCGCAGTCTAGCATGGTACTCTATTGCCATAGACGTACACGCTGAGTACAATATACTCACGTTGACAGAGAGATATTATTTCGATTTTTTTTCTATATTTGCAAACATTTGTTTAAGTTTATATCACGGAGGATCCACACTCAGATGTGTTGAGCACTGCATCCTGCTACAATTCATTTTTTTAGGCATTTTCATTTAAGCCTCAATTTCCAAGCAAATACGAGTTTGTTTTACTAGCAAGTCAAAGGCTCTGTATGTTAACCATGCAAGTTCGTACTTTGGACTCCGTGTTGTGGTCCTTTTGATATGTCATGTTCCGATGGGCACGTGCTTGCACGCGCGCTCCGCTATAAATACCTTTTTTAGGAGTATGGAACGCTGATGCTAAAAAAACCCCCAAATTTGCATGAAATTTACCTTTTTTGCCCAACTTAAGGATTTCTTTGAAAAAAAAGAGTGTGGTATATCAGTATATAGGCACATTCATAGCTATAAACCTGAATCAAAGCCGTCAAACGGTCAAAATAAAAGCAGGAGGCAGCTGCAGGATCCTGCAGAGGCCCCTGGTGGACGATTTACCATGCGCTAGGCAGTTTGTTTATAGGCCTACGCTATCTATCTATATTATAATAGGAGGACGGTGTTTTTGTCGGTCGCCAAAAAGTGTCGGTCGCCAAGATTTGTCCAGAAGTGGCTGTTTTTAAGCCATGTGTGGGCGATAAATCGCGATGCAGCTATACCGGCCCATTACGTGCGTGCGAAAAAACAACCCATAATGCGTTTTTACTACCCGAAGTGATACCTCAAACATTGAACAAATTTGACAGCACCTCCTGTACGAACGCTATGCACTGGTACAGTATAAAAATGTGCAGGTGCATGTATTACGTACTATGGGTCAAGCGCGGAGCACGAGTCTGCGATAAGCTTTCGTCTGGAGCACCTCATTGTTGTTTACGAGTTGACCGCTATTGAAGTGCCTTGGAAAAACTGCCGTATCTCTCTTGAAACCATACCAAAATTAATATTTCATATACCAAATGAAAGAAGAATAACCTATTTTTACTGATAAATATAATATTTAAACAAAATAATGTGGGAAAATATTGAAAAATAGGCATGATCCATACCGGAAAAAAAAATATTTAAAGCTTCAGAAAAGTAGAAAATTTCATTATTTATCATCCGTGGGTAAAACCGAAACTTAAATATATGATTAATCATACATTTATAAAACTTAACACCAAATATCCTGTCAATTTGTTTTTTTTACAGGGTTATGTCGGAAAAAATCCCCGACAGTGTCGATTACGAGCCTGCGAGACAGTGGCAGTCCCAACAGTACATTTTCGTGTAGTGTACTGTGTTGTGCGACGTCCAAGTATATTTTCACTGTACCGGTAGTTCACACTGCAAAACGAGTGTTAATTTCTAACTCTGTGAACGGAATTAAGAAGTAGCAAGACAATTAAATCGTTCTTTTTGTGATGTCTGGAAAAAAAGGGTAGCTGCATTTCTGTGTCCTACATGAGTGACTGACTGAATTAATTTCGATCTGATCGTGCATTTTTGTTTTATATGCCGATGTTCGATGCGTGTAGTTGAGAGAAAAACATAAAAAAAAACAGGGGATCCTTTTGTGAAGGGCTACCGGAATGTGTTGTTCACTTGCATTTAAAATATTTATAAAGGCTTTTTGTAAATGTCTACTCGAAGTGCATACGTATTTGTTTTGCACTCAAGTATAAAACAGGTGTGTCATATCAGTTTTGTAAAATAATGTGTAAATTATAGAAGTGCAGTAATTAAAGTTATTTTCCCTTGCCAATTCGTACAGGATTTGTATAACCATAATATGGTGATTAAAGTGGGTTTTAAATAGTTTTCTGAAAATAAACTTACGAATTCACCGCCGGGCAGGCTGGGGGAAGGGGGGGGGGGGGGGGGGGAGGAGCTATAATGTTTATCTCATTTTTGCATTCAATAGGATGGCGCAGCGTGGATTGACTGACGCACTGGGGGGTGGGGGTTCAACCCCCCCCCCCCCCCCCGATTACTACCACTACCACTACCACTACCACTACCACCACCACCACCACCACCACCACCACTACCACTACCACTACCACTACCACTACCACTACCACTACCACTACTACTACCACTACTACTACTACTACTACTACTACTACTACTACTACTACTACTACTACTACTACTACTACTACTACCCATTGCTATTATTGATATGTTATACGGTACGTTTATGTAATGATTGGATGCCGAACTTGACGAACTGCTGACCAAATTTGTAATAATACACTGATAAAATCCCATAACGTATATTATAACCATACAAACAGAGAATCCACTAATTAACCAAAATAATGTTTTTCTACAGGACAGATACAAAAAATAATGAGTTGCAAAAACACAACATATAATATATCTCACTCAAAGATCTGGTGACGGGTAAATTGCTAGTACTACTGAAATGCGGGGGCGTCGATCCTCGCGCGCGGGACTGACAATTTGCATAAGGCGCTTTGGCTTTGCCCGCGGCCTCCCACTTGGACGGATTATTCAAACTGGTATACGCTATACTAGGGAACGTCCGCATGCATCACGCGGGAGAACATTCCGGAGATTGAACTTTGAGCCGAGCGAGTTCAAATTCCATGAATTATGTACTACGTGTGTAAAAATACATGGGTGCGAATATCTCAAACGGATCATTCATTACTGCGACAAATGTATGGCAGACCATCAGTATTCGGTGATAAAATATGAACTCAATATTCGTTTTTTTCACTATAGGTAAACAGTGTTCGTTTTCTTTCAAACTTTCACAAATCTTTCAATTGTATTTTACAATGATATTGATATAGGATTGAAGTCTCAAATGTCATTTTGTGCAATATCTGACACTTTACAGGTATCACTTTAATCAACGTGATTGAAATAAAAGATTTAAATGATAATTATCTTCATACTAAAGGGACATTTGAAAAAATCAAATCCTATTTTATTCTTCTTTTACCATAAGCTAAACAACACGGTAGAAGCTCCAAGTAATTTTCGTGGATTTGGACACTCTACAGGTATGACTTTAAATTATTATCATTAATAACATTATTATCATCACTGGCCAAACTTAACTTTAGTAACCAAAACCGGCACCATTACGGTACAAAGTAATAGTTATACTTCACCATGCTCGAAAAGTATACACAATTACAAACGACTAAGTAAAACCCCTGTTATCATTAAAAAAGAGCCGTTACAACTCAAGAGGGCGCTATTAAAAAAAATAATTTGGTTTTAGCCTTTTTCGTACAAAATTGTGCATTTAATGTTTGTTAAAATAATGATTCAATAGAGATATCATCAACGACTTTTTAAAAACCTATTCTGATTTTTTTTCAAAGTAGTCTTCGAGCATTTTTTGAAATTTTTCTAAAAAGTCTAAATAGCGCCCGGTGAAGAACATTTTGAATAAAAATATATTTATGGATATTTCAGCCGTTTCTGAACCGATTTTGATCAAATAAAGTTTATTCTGTCATCAAAATTGTATGTTCTTTCGAATTTGACAGTCAGTTTTTCATTATCTCACACAAAATATCGGGGGGCACTTCGGGAAATACCAATACTCAACACTACCTTTAATAAAAACATGATGAGAGGGTTGGTGTCCGTGTGTTGCTGTCCATCACGGTAGTTTTCGCGTATATTTTTAGCTGGGCGATGGATCTGACGTTTGTACGCAAGCTGTGCGATATCCTTTTTAACTATATTTCGCGATATATCAGAAAATTTCGCTGGTCCACTAAACGGGAGGGACGGGATCTGTTTTGCATTGGTATAATATAGTACTGCGTACAGACATGCTGGGTACAGCCAGGTTCTGTGGCGGAATTATACATCGCATTGGGTATGCCTATGGCCGAAATACACCTTAACAAATCTTTCCACGGATCGAGTATCTTATTGAATTTCGTTGTTTTGTATGGGTATGTGGATATATTTATGTATGTGTGTGCCTGCTTGAGAGCAGGGGCGTAGCTACGGGGGGGGGGGGGGGGGGCACGTGCCCCCCCCACAAATTTTCTGTGCCTCCCCAGGTGCCCCCCACTGAAAATTCATGCTTGATAAAAAAAATTAAAAAAAATTGAATTAAAAACAATGCCGTTAGAACAGTAAATACAAGGAAAGAGGGTTCGAACCACATCTCTGGTTCGAAGATGCGCCATCATGATCTAGATTAGATACTGATCCCGCAATAGTTTGCACACTTTACTTTACAAACGTCCGTTACCGTAAGTAAATTAAGTTAATGTACCGTTAATTACTATACTAGTAGTTTAGCAACGTGTGCGCGTGCATATGATAACCGATCTGCTGTACATATACTAGTATGATGTTCGTTATGTTGTTTCTTTGGTATGTCTGGAGTCTTGACTAGTCATGATTTGTGTCATGTTTGTGTAAATATTATTATGTTTGAACTGTAAACATCTGATGAGAGCATAGACATTTTATTCTTTCTTTTTTCGAATCATGACATGTTAATATAACTCGGATTCTAAATTTCCTTCACAGGTATGAAATGACGTGCACCAAATTCCCTGATAGCAAAGACTGGTAAAAATGACGTCTTATTTACGTCTATTTACGTTGAGTACGTCGTCCTAAAGACGTCGTAAATTGACGTCAAAAAGTGAAGATTTTGCACCCGCGTTTTACGTCATATAGACGTCATATTTTGACGTGGTAATGACGTCTTTTCGTCATAAAAAGACGTCTTTACGACGTCCTTATGACAAAAATTAATTGCGAAAAAATGGTCTATAAAAGACATCATTATGACGTCTTCTATACGACACAAATTATCATGTCAAAAATGGTCTTTAAAAGACGTCACGATGACGTCATTATGACATCTTCTATACGACATACGACGTGTTTACCAGTTTACGACCAAATTAAGACGTCTTAAAGACGTCAGTCTGCTATCAGGGTTGCACCATTTCAAGTATATACATGCAAAATCTTCCCCGTGGGAGGGGGATACCCCCTCCAAAACCCCCCCCCCCCCCCCCCCTCTGGCTCTGCCCCAGCCCTCGATCCTTCGCTCCCTCGGGACTCATTCTTGGCTGTAGGCTATGTTATTGGATCATACATAATGTGGCATATGGGTTATGTTGGAACAATTATATTTGTGTGTATGTGTGTGTTGGGATGCATATTTATAAGTGTGTCAATTATTTTGTTTTTTCGTGAAAAATATATTAAAACTTTCTGGTCGATCAAGTCAGAACACGCTTTCCCAGATACAGTAAATCTTAAGCCCGAATTTCCTATCTAGGTATGCACAAGATTGCACAATTTCAAGTCCAAAAATGCAAAAGCTCCTTACCGTGGGAGGGAGGACACCCCCATCCCGGGCCCATCCCACACCCTTCCCCCGCTCATCGCTTCGCTCCCTCGTAATGTCTCACTCTCACCTCTGGCTCAAAGTTGGCAACCGCTGAGATGGTGATTGAACATATAAAGGATGGGACTTTCCCATAATGGTTAAAACATTTCAGCTACCTCCAACAGTTGAAAAGTAAAATTATATATTGTGCCCCCCCCCACCAAAATGTAAGGCCCCCCCCCCCCCAGTGCCCCCCCCCCCCCCCCGCTGAAAAAATCCTAGCTACGCCGCTGCTTGAGAGACATGTGTGTGTTTGTGTTTTGCATGTATAAATACAGTCCATGGAACCTCTTTATAATTAACAAACTGTGTTCCTCTTTTATCGAGGCTATTTCACAGGTTCAAGTTCTATGAACTGGGCCTGAGGTGTTCATTACCCAACTAAAAATTGGACGTTTTCTGAACGTTCTAAACAGGTTCAAAGTTGGTTATTTGGACGTTCCCTGAAAACGTTTTTAAAACGTTTATTTGTGGAAGGTTGAAAACGTTTTTAGAACGTTCCAAATGGACGTTTTTAGAACGTTGTTTAAACGTTAGAAAAACCAATAAAAAACCTTTCATGTATTTGCTTTCAAGTGCAAGGACCAGTACCGGGTAGAACGTTTTAAGAACGTTTTTTAAACGTTCATTAAAGACGAAGACCTACGGAACCTAATAAAAACGTTTTGTAAACGTTCTGTAAACGTTCATTAAAGACGAAGACCTACGGAACCTAATAAAAACGTTTTGTAAACGTTCTGTAAACGTTCATTAAAGACGAAGACCTACGGAACCTAATAAAAACGTTTTGTAAACGTTCTGTAAACGTTTTGTGTTTGCTGGGCTCATACCATGATTGACCCATTAGGATAGGTGGCTGCCCGGTCCATGTGGACAAGGGCACTTTGGGGCGCTTATTTTAGTGATAATGTGTTATTTTACCATTTTTCTTATAATATACATGTCCTTGAATAATGGTCAATTTGACCACCTTAACCACATGGACCGGGTCAAGCTAACTTATTATGGGTTCCTCATACAATGCTTGACCCATTAGGATAGATGGCTGCCCGGTCCATGTAGACAAGGGCACTTTGGGGGGGCGCTTATAAATATTTAGTGATAATGTATTATTTTGATATTTTTCTTATATTTTACGTATGTCCGTGAATAATAGTCAAATTGACCCCCTTAAACCACATGGACCGGGTCAAGCTAACTTATTATGGGTTCCTAATACCATGCTTGACCCATAAGGATAGGTCGCTGCCCGGTCCATGTGGACAAGGGCAATTTGGGGCGCCTTATTTAGTGAAAATGTGTTATTTTGCTATTTTTCTTATATTATATGTACATGTATGTCCGTGAATAATGGTCAATTTAACCACCTTAAACCACATGGACCGGGTTAAGCTAACTTATTATGAGTTCCTCATACAATGCTTGACCCATTAGGATAGGTGGCTGCCCGGTCCATGTACACAAGGGCACTTTGGGGCGCTTATATATATTTGAGTGAAAATGTGTTATTTTGCCATTTTTCTTATAATATACATGTTGCGAATAATGGTCATTTTGACCACCTTAAACCACATGGACCGGGTCAAGCTAACCTATTCTGGGTTCCTCATACCATGCTTGACCACTTACGATAGGTGGCTGCCCGGCCCATGTGGACAAGGGCACTTTGGGGCGCTTATTTGAGTGATTATGTGTTATTTTTCTAATGATATACATTTCCGTGAATAATGGTCAATTTGACCACCTTAAACCACATGGACCGGGTCAAGCTAACCTATTCTGGGTTCCTCTTACGATGTTTGACCACTTGAAATAGGTGGCTGCCCGGTCCATGTGGACGAGGGCACTTTGGGGCACTTATATATAATTGACTGATATTATGTTTTCTTGCTATTTTCCTTTTAATATGCATGTCCGTGAATAATGGTCAATTTGACCACCTTAAACCACATGGACCGGGTCAAGCTAACCTATTCTGGGTTCCTCATACCATGATTGACCCATTAGGATAGGTGGCTGCCCGGTCCATGTGGACAAGGGCACTTTGGGGCGCTTATTTTAGTGATGTGTTATTTTACCATTTTAAAAATAATATACATGTCCTTGAATAATGGTCAATTTGACCACCTTAAACCACATGGACCGGGTCAAGCTAACCTATTCTGGGTTCCTCATACAATGATTGACCCATTAAGATAGGTGGCTGCCCGGTCCATGTGGACAAGGGCACTTTGGGGCGCTTATTTTAGTGATGTGTTATTTTACCATTTTTCTTATAATATACATGTCCTTGAATAATGTTCAATTTGACCACCTTAAACCACATGGACCGGGTCAAGCTTACCTATTCTGGGTTCCTCATACCATGATTGACCCATTAGGATAGGTGGCTGCCCGGTCCATGTGGACAAGGGCACTTTTGGGCGCTTATTTTATTGATAATGTGTTATTTAACAATTTTTCTTACAATATATATGTCCTTGAATAATGGTCAATTTGACCACCTTAAACCACATGGACCGGGTCAAGCTAACCTATTCTGGGTTCCTCCCAACTAACAATTGGACGTTTTCTGAACGTTCTAAACAGGTTCAAAGTTGGTTATTTGGACGTTCTCTGAAAACGTTTTTAAAACGTTTATTTGTGGAAGGCTGAAAACGTTTTTAGAACGTTCCAAATGGACGTTTTTAGAACGTTGTTTAAACGTTAGAAAAACCAATAAAAAACCTTTCATGTATTTGCTCTTAAGTGCAAGGACCAGTAGAACGTTTTAAGAACGAGTAAACGTTCATTAAAGACGAAGACCTACGGAACCTAATAAAAACGTTTTGTAAACGTTCTGTAAACGTTCATTGAAGACGAAGACCTACGGAACCTAATAAAAACGTTCTGTAAACGTTCTGTAAACGTTTTGTGTTTGCTGGGTATAACGAGGCTCAGGTTTCACTGTTTGTATCTCCTTTCTCAACACGAATCCTGAGGCGCGCAGCGCCGAATGCAGCTTGCATATAGGTGCGAAGCGCCGAGGCAGCTAGTGCTATAAATAGTAATCCTGCTCATCGATATCGATGATCCTGCTTGGATCAATATAAACATCGAATTGCATTAATTAACTTTAAACTTTTGACGAAGAAAAAGTATTTATTAAAAATTAATAGTTGTATAATAATTTAAAATCCTTTAATGTACCTACATTTGAATTAATTTTTACAACAAATTTGATCGAGAAATTCTTGCAATATTTTGATGTATTATTATGATACATATTATGAAACGTGTAAATTGGCAACGCAGAGAGAAAAACATAACTGGATGATGTCCCTCCAAATCATTGGGGAAAATCGTCATTTTCGGAAAATTGAAAGGTGAGAATTTTTCAATACAGTTTATATATTTTCTATAATGTCTTGCGAAGTTAACTTAGTTAGATCTACCAGTTCTGATAGTTGTAAGAATGTGAAATGAGTGTTCTTATTTTGCTATGTTGCCTCGGCTCTGGCTGCGGCTGCGCTGCAGCTGACATCGACACGGAACACGGCAAGGCCATGGCACAGACAGGCCACCGCACCGGGTAGCGCTGGCACAAGCGCACCGCCGCGCCTGCACTACCGTGCGCTACAGTATGAAAGTCTTGATAATGACAGTCGTCCGCCTTTTACAAATCGTCTGAACAGTTTCCAGTAGACGGATGAGGATGAATGTAACATACATCGGCATTCTCTTACTTTAGTCCACCGGGGACCTAAACCCCTGGCATCTGATTTTCCCTGGATCTTGTCCCGTTTTCACAGTCTGGCTCTGACGTAGTCTGATTTTTTTAGACCGTCTCAGTCTCACTCTCACGGCCGGCTGGCCGACGACACGCATAATAATTCGTGCCACTCTCCGATCATAATGAATTCAATTATTCATGCAGTTTATTTCGTCTGCATGGTTTTTAGATTTATTCGGACAAAATAAACTCAGTCTCATTATGATTTTAGTTTATTTCGTCAGAGGATTTTAGGAAGATTTAATCAATTGCTTACCTGTCTTAGTTCTTACTTTACACATAGCCCGCTGTCCCATTCATCGTGTATTCCCATTATATCGCTTCGCCGAGCGCCGGTACAGCCGAAGTGCGCTTGCGCATGAAAATCATATGAATATTTATGAGGCTCGCCCCACGCACACGTGCCAGAGCGCTCCACTGTGCATGCACAAAAAAGTACGATGATAGCTACTGTATATCGGGACTGCAAAACCATGCATAATGTCCATGTCAACAACTTTATCAACACTCGCACACAAGAAAAAAGGTATGAAACGATCGATAAAAGTATGTAGAATTCAGATAAATTATCATCATTCACATACAAAATTTTCGAAATATCGAAAACTTACCTTATAAACGGCATCCCGAATAGCTCAAAATCCATTTTGGCGAAAAACAGCAGGTGAAAAAGACCTTCTTTCACAAGATTTTGTCCAAAGAGTCGCGTATCGAATTTGGTATCAACGTGTAGAATGGGCGTTCAGAAAGCCAATGACGTAAGCATCGAAATGAATTGTGGGAAGAGAATGCAGCGAAAAGGGTAAACCCTGTGCTATGTCCAGTCCGATACCGCTCCGATACCACATTTTCATGGCATGCATAATCGACCCAGAAGCCAGCCAAGTCTTGTAATGAGATGCGTGCGCACGCGATCAATGACGTCATGCATACATTATCGTTCGCGAAAGGTACCGCTCGCTGGCTATGTGTTTACTTAGTCCACCCCACATCTACACTGTAAGTAGGGAGTTCGGTGACTTTTGGATTTGTTGAAGGAACCTCAACAAACTTAATATCATTGGAAAGCTTGTAAAGTGAGAAAAAATAATGGTGCTTAAATCAACTTATTAGCTTCAATATTAGTGGAGATATTCCAATTTTAGAGGTAGAAGGTACAAAGTTTGGTTCTGCCAGTTTCAGGCGATGGACGGTAACTATGCTCTGCGCGTGCCCCAGCGCTATAAATAGAAAACGCATGCCTCAACATGGCTAAAAATATCTAAATCAGTACGTGGGCAATTTGTTTACATTGGATGATCGCAGCTTAGCGCTATTACTACTCCCATAGTAATGTATTTCAATGTGTAGAGAAATCAACACACTTTCATAAAATACTACTTTTCCATACCTTTTTCAGATTCCTTCCTCCAGTTTTAAACGATTTTTCGTCAAATTTTTGTGCCGAAAATCGATGCAAAAATGTCAGCAAAACAATCCTTCAAAAAAATCAATTTGCAAGGTGAAAATTCCAAAAAATTCCGGCGAATTTGGTGTCATTCGAAAGATCAGATTCTGCTCTACATGACAATGGCCTCAAATTCAACGTAGAGGGAGTTTACGAACCCCTACTCTGGCATGGAAGTTGGGAAAATGTATGCACTGTGGTAGCAAAATGAAGTTTTCAAGTGCAGTCGCTACCGCGACTACCGCGAAGTCTCCTAACTCACTGCGCATTCAGATTGTTTTTTTCGGGTGTTAAAACATCGATTTAGGAACAACTAATGCTATATCCAGATCAAGGAAGGATTAAGCTTCAAGAGGATACCAATTTCATGGTAAAATATTGAAAAATATGAATTCTACCCTAGGTTTTTTGTAGCAAAATTTTGCGTGTTAGCAGATACAAATGCGTGATTGCGGTATTCGGTCGTTCTCCCTACTGTAAGATGGTTCTGTATACATACAGTAACCATTTACCTTACACTAGTGCTTATCGTGGTCGAAGCTACCTTTCCGATTTTTCTCTCTCACATACCTTCTCTTTCTCACTTCTTTTGCGCTCCAGCTATATATTAATGGATAGTGGAACATTTAATAATTTTTAAATATGCAAATTTCACTACAAATACGTTGTGCTATGCTCACCAAATCTGCATTTTCAGCGGGAAAATTTTGCGAGTTCGGCTTCCTTCAGGAATTGGCAAGAAAAGGCCGACTGTACACGCGCCAGCTATGGCTGGCTATGGCATAACATAGCGGTACGGTAGCAGATATCGATATAACATGTAAACATGAAAGTTCGTTCACCTAGACCGTCCTAGTCTTTTACAAGGCGTAATTATTTAGTCACTAAATATTTGACTATTTCAATCAATTTCAATATTACACAACATAAACCCCTATCAACCGTACGTGTATTTTAACATAGCGCCATCTAGTGTTCATATGAGTTCATTGTATTTTGTCCCCGAAAGAATGTATGTTGGTAGCAGAGCGTGATGACATTGGTTCACATAATTACGGCGTTAATAGTCAACGTCTTGATGGAAGATCAACATCCGATCTCGAATGGTCGACACTCGAAGAGAGTGCACAGTAGTAGCGTCACGTAACTAAACATCGCTATGCAATGCATTGTGTCGCATGTACGTAATTGCAGCGTAGAGAGCGCACTCGGACTCAGACCAAAAAAATACCGAGTCGCCATTACAACACAGTCAGCATGCTAGAAACGAGCATTCACGTCGACGTTAACGCGAAATTGGATAAATTTACACATTTTGGACAAGAATTTTAATGTTAAAAGTTCCATCTGGAGTGAAATGGTGAGTTAATGCATAAAACAAATATATTAGCGCCTGATTGTGAACGATAATTTTGATGATGCTGCTTACTGAAGTAGCATGATTTTTTGTAAGATGTGGTGCATGTAAACGGTACGTTCGTGCACGTAAGTGAATGGCAATGAGTGTATGTGTGGTCCACCCCTAATCAACAAAAAAGGGCTTCTTGCCACACATAGGTCAATTAGCATTGGTTATACGTGCTCCTTATTTGACAACATGTTCAAGCCCGTGCAACAAGTATGTGTTGCTATTTTGGTTTTGACAGTGGTGTTGGTGGTGAATGTTGTAGAAATTAATAAAGTTAAACTACTATACATACCAAATATGCTATTTTTGTTGTCCTTTCTATTCCCTTTCCTGGCATTTGAGCTCTTTTTCTCTGGGAAAAAATGAGTAAGTTCCAGCACACCCCGAAACGTGTTCCACATGTACACTGAATTAAAAATGTACATAAAAACAGTGAGCCATCTATTGACAAGAATCGCACAGGAACGTTACTAGCGCTTGCTAGATACATGATGCCAAAAAAGGTTCATTATTCTTCTTTCCAGATGTTTTTTATTTGTTTTGATCTACTCCGTGGTTTCTAAAAATGTTGCGCAGATTTTAATATGTGTACGTGTTTAGCGCCCTCTTTCAGAAAAAAGAGTATACGGCTTGTGTTAAGGCTAAGCACGTCCGTGCGTGCTATTGTTCCCCAGTGCAGCTTGTTTACTATACGGTTAGCTTATGATCACCGTAGGCGGGCGCGGCGGGCGCGTCGTAGCTTCACTTCTTCAAAGATGGCCGAGCTTCGGGTAGGAGTCAACAACTGACGAAAAGACATTAACATTTGTAAGTTATTTAACCATTGAAAAGCAGCGAATGATAAATTAAAACACGACTTAATATGTCGTGTACAGCAGTGTTTGGATACAATGTTTGTTAAAGGTGGAATGAATGAGTTGACACCGATAATGTCAGGCAGGTACATGATGCATACACGAGTTCCTATATGTTGCGTGTAAATGGTCCAGTTCACTGGACCTATTTACTAGTAGATGTGCTTCTTGCCTTCTTTAATTAACCTTTTTTTATCCATTAACCCCGGTTTTCCCTTCTCTTCAAGACCACTCTGCCACTTTTAGACAGTAGGCTATTGATGATAACGCTATTAGAGCAAAAAATGATGAATCCGTCTCCCTATTAACTAATCCACTTTCGATCCACCCCCTATGAGAATTTTGTACAGGTGTGTAGTTAATTTCCCATAGGGGGTGACTCCAAAGTGGATTATATACTAGAGCGACGATGAAATGTTTGCAACAAGATTATGTGCGTGTCCAATACACGTGCGCGCATCAATCTTGTTGCGAACATTTCATCGTCGCTCTAGTGACCTAATCCACTTTGGAGTCACCCCCTATGGGAAATTAACTACACACCTGTACAAAATTCTCATAGGGGGTGGATCGAAAGTGGATTAGTTAATAGGGAGACGGATTCATTATTTTTTGCTCTAATAGAGTTATCATTAATAGCCTACTGTCTTAAAGCGATGGATTTGTATGATCATCTGATCTTTTGTCAAGCTTTTGTGATGGATCGTGATGTCTTGGGGATAATAGCCCCATCCAAATGTGCAAGCCTGGTGGATTGAAATCACTCGAATATTGGTAGCGTCTGAGCTGCACAGCGCTAGTGCACGCACTCAGCAATTTCGCACAGTTTCGGATAGGATAACAAAGGGAATCTATTGAAAGTTAACGGACCATGAGAAGGTATTGTGACTATTGAAAATCGTCGGTATTTTGGAGGGTGGGAATTTGAGGTCCCCAGTGACCTAAAGTAAGAGAAGGCCCATACATCACATCTACAATGTATTGTATGGACACTGGACAGGTCTCCTAACTTCGCGCATCATAATATCGGCGATACGCAAAAATTAGAACACGGACACGGCGACGGACATTTTCAATGTCAAATGAAAGAGCACACATCAATTACTCATCAACCAAAAAATTAGCAAATAAAGAGCAATATTTCTGGAGAAATACTCACTTTTTGTGGTCTTTTTCGTAAATCACAACTTGTCTTTGGAGTTTGGTGTTTCAACAAATTTATGGAGGAGGAAGAATCAAGCAAATTAAACGGAAATCGTTCCGGTAGAACATATTTGTTGTCATCGAAAGGCTGCGCAAAATGCTCCTTTATTCGATCTACCCTTCAAATTTACTTTCGGTTCGCTCAATCTCCGTAGATAGCTTGACAACGCTGCGAGTGTTAAGATGTTAATGCGCGCGACCTCCAGTAAAAACTCCTATCCACCTCCAGTAAAAACTCCTATGCACACAAGGGAGCAGAGCTATGCTGCCCTGTACGGGAACAATGTGGGCCAGTACAGAAAAAGTTTGTCAAATTTTCACGCCAAATTCTGAACTTAAATTCAGCAAAATCAATCATAACTGGCCCTAAAAATGATACAAGTATTATTTGAACTTACCAAAATTGTCCAAATTATTCTTCAAACGTCGAAAAAAAGGGAAAATCTGCAGTTTTGGAAAATCAAAAAGGAGAGGAGTGCTCTCCTCGGAAGTGTTGCTGCTATCTGGATGACTGTCATGTAATTCCCGCAAGCTTCCCACACCACGCGTGGTACCGTATCCGAATTCTGACACGGGCGTATCCGAAATCGGATACGGCGGGCATGCTTGCACATCGCGAGTGTGCTTGTTTTGGACAGTAATATTAAGCGGCCTCCGCACGTTGCGGGCGGGCTATCTTTGTTTACGATGGGACATCGAGCAGGAAGAGAAACAAATGGAACTTATATGACGATTTTTGTAAGTATGACTTATCATTTTGAAAATTAAATTTTGTACAATCAATCATAAAATCAGCTTCCATGTAGATTCTAGGTATGGATTAATGCTGTTAGGTAAAGAAAAAATCCCGGATCGATCTCGGATCGGTAGAATTCAAAATCGCTAACGAGATTCTCGGATCGGATCGGATCTCGGAAAAAAATAATATTGCAATTTGCTCTGAAAAAAATGCAGCGTTGTAGACTTATCTTTCTTGTTTTATATGCCAATAATATTAACAATGTTGACGCTTTGAGGCATGCACATATCAACCTTTACAGAAAAACAGTTACAGACTATTCAGAATTAACTAAGTTTCGCAAGAAAAGTATTTTTTCCGAAGTGAATTGGGCCTAGAAATCGATCGTTTGTTCAGCATCGCGCCACACATTCACAGAACTCAGCCGGCCAGTCACGGGGAAACATCACATGAAAATATGTACGATCTTCTTGGTGAGAGCCTTCAAAAAGTGGCTATAAATTAGCCTTTTTGTGATCAACACAATTTTGGTAGTCTACTTACATGATAACATGGCATTTGAAAGCTGAACAGATTTTAAAAAATACCCCCAAAACAATGAAAAACTGGGCTGAATATATCGATAAATTTCCAAAGCACGTTCGTGAGGGAAGGTTGAAGTAGTTACGGTACCGGTAGCAGCAAGTTTTCGGGCCGCTGCACTGCTGGCATGTTTCACGCATATTCGCTCGTGTACGGGTCTTTGTTTCATACGCCGGATTCATCCGCGATCTGTTATGTATTATACATGTAGTTGTTATTTACCGATTTTTTTAGTAGTTGTTTGCATTGCTTTGGGGCTCAGTTTTTTTCTGTTCAGCTTTTAAACGCCATGCAATCATGTAAGTAGAATATCAAAACATTTAAACATGGTGCAAATAACCAAAATACGTATTTTGAGCCACTTTTAGAATGCACTGGCTGATCAGCTCGATCATACAGATATACATCTGAAGTCTCCCCGAGAGTGTCGGCCTAACTTTGTGTGCATTTCCGTCGGCAATATCGTTCAAATGACTAGCAATTTTGCGCATCCTGTTCAATTTTCGACTGCGAAACGAATTAATGAACCAAGAATTTCTCCAAAATAACCACTCATAAAGTAAACAATATTGATTCTCCCATTCTTTATTTAAATTACACTACTTAATGGACTGTCAAACATACACATTTTCAATAATTACTGGAGAAAATGGGTCGGCAAAATCTTCCGATATTTTCTACCGAGAAAATTTATTTCTCGGATCCGTCTCGGATCCGGCTCAGAAGCGATTATCGCCGGGAAATCGGATCGTTCCCGGATCGGATAACAGCATTATTTGTTGACTTTAGATAGGCTGTTCTTTTCTCTCTGTTTGTAGTTCAAATTGTGTCCCATAGATTTTACCACTCTGGGCAGTAAATGGTCCTATCAGGACCATTTACAATACATCTAATAACATGTTTGCATCATCACACTGCCATTGAAATGTGAGTTACAGTTTGCTACACAGGGATACGTGTTAAGTCAATGGCAGGGTGCCCTAGCTATTGACGTGCGAAGTTTGGAGACTACCGTACTCGGTGAAAGAAGTTCTTGCTGATATGACATGGTCACGGAATCGGGCCATTATAACCACCAATTGTGAGTTTAAAATGAAATTGTTCAAGATAAATCGAATCCTCAGAATTTGAGGGGTAATTTATGATTGTTTCATTGAGATTACTGTAATTTTCTTGATCCTAAGCCACTTTGAAAAAATCCTAAATTTTTGTGCGCGAAATTAGGATACACCTTCATAAATGGTCCTGGTACATGGTAGGTAAGGCTGTCGATTTCGGGTATATTTACTACCCGGGACTCGCGATAATTTTTCGGGCGAGTCCCGGGCACCCGAAATTTATACATTTGTTGATTTCGCTATAGGGCAATTCCACGCCAAAGTGGACATTTGACCAAAAAATTTACAAGCATTTTTATGATACAAATTTGGTATCAAATCAAAGCTTAAATTCTATATTTTTGGAATTCAATGAGAAAATTTTAGTTTTACATAATTTTAGTTGTTTTTTTATAATAACTTTATAACCATAATTGAACCCCACAAATTTGACATTTTTGTGAAAAAGTGTTTTGATCCTGTGTTTGTTTTATATTTCCCCAGTTAAGCCTAAAAACCATTATTCTGACTCCTGAGATATGACCATTTCGTAAAATAGTAAATTTTTATGATTTATTTGATTTGTTATGCTTCAATGACTTCTTATTTTCAGCCTATGAAAATGTCCTTCCGTTACCGAAAAATCAATATTTTTAATTTTGTGGCTCACATAATTGTTAGAGAGCAGACCAATCTTCAGTGCAAAGCAAGTTCAAGTAGGCCTTCCCATTGCTAACAATTGTATTACTCATTGTTTCTTCGTTAATTAATAAATAACAAAAGAAAATGTCCTTCCGTTACCATACACATGGTAACAGATGGACAAGGTACCTCATATTACATATTATGACAAAATTTATGTTCAAAAATTTGTCTCTCATATATGAAAACCCAAAATAATGAGACAATACCTGCAATGGCCAGCTATCAGTGGCGTAGCGTGGTCAGACTAGTAATTTTCTGTGTTTCAACCAATCAGATTTGTGCATTTAGAACATTTGATCTGGCTCACAATTGATTTTATCCCTTTCTGCAACAGGGCCCTTGTACCATGATGCCATTTGTCTGGATTTCTATTGTATGGGGATTAGTAGGTCTATTTAACTGTGGTGAGCCAGGGTGTGAATAGGCTCTGATCATGACTTTGAATAGGTTTTTTTTTATACAATACACCCCTATAGAATTCTTGGACATGGGTGTAGGTCTAAAATAATTAAATTTTACATGAAATTTGCAAACTAAAAACAAGGTTGTAGAAAAAGCAAGAAATAACATATCTCCAATTCTTTCATATGTTGTAGTAATTATATCAAGCCAAGATTTAAGCAAAAAATTATTTTTTTAAAGGTGATTTGACATGGAATGACCCTACTGTGTCATATCATACATTATAGTCCATTATGTCCTTCCGTTACCGAACATTGGTCCGCTTTGTGTGAAATAACTCAAATATCTGTGGACAAATTTTAATCAAAGAACAAGTAAATTCTTCTTAACCCTTCAGAGAATGAAATGTGTACCCTTAAAATATTTTGTATTATTTAATATCACAGAGTTTTAGTTAAAACTGATTTGATAACAAAACCTTGTCCATTTTAGTGTCCTTCCGTTACCGACCTCATTTGTATGCATATTCAATATTGTGCGGAGATTAAAAAAAATAAAAATTATGGGACCTTAAAACTGTATGTTTTGGAAGTATTGTTATCAAAATAGACTGTTCTAACAACACAAGTATTTAAAAATGTCTTTCTTAAAGTTGACAATGTGTGTCTGAGTGTCCTTCCGTTACCATGGATTGACCATGAATAAGAGCCATTGGAGCATGAAATATAGTAAGAAAAAAATAGAAATGTAAATGCTTGTGATGTCCATATGCTATCTATGGTACAAACTCATTTTAGACCACAAAAGAGATGTTTCCTTCTCATAAATGGTCTTTACAATTCAAAATTAATTTTATTGTACAATTCCAATAGACTTTTCAGAGGTCCTTCCGTTACCGTCCTTCCGTTACCGAACACTGGAGTAATTAATTTCTCATAATTAATATACCAATGTAGATATTTTTCTTAAAAGGTGGTGTTATACTCTGTGAACATAAGGAAATTGACTAGTAGCCAACTTAACATGATACACCTCGTAACTTCAAGGAGATTGGGTCATAACTAAAAAAATTGAAAATCCATGTCCATTTTGGCGTCCTTCCGTTACCGGCCTCATTAGTGTCCATATCTAATTTACATAATGCGGTCAAAATTTTAGAAATAGTGGAAATCAAAGGTGTCCCAACAAGGATCAAAGACATGCCATTTAGAATAAAAAATCAAAAGCAGGATCCTGGAATTATTTGATTGAAGTTCCAAAATTGTGTCTGAATGTCCTTCCGTTACCGTGGAATTGCCCTATAGGCATGTCACGCCGCTGGGAAAACATGTTCATTCAAGTGACAAAAATGCAGCGCATTTATGACAATAAATCATCTTCTAAAATACAGCAAAGAGGGAAAAGGGAATGAAAAGAAAATGAGAGTGGGCAGATAACTCGGGCGTTCAAAAAGGGGACTTTTTGCTTTTTTTTCGGGATATCGAGTATCGATTTTTGCGCCCGGGACTCGACATTTTTCGGCGGGACCCGGGTACCCGGGACTCGTCCACAGCCTTAATGGTAGGACCATTTACTTCACACAGTGGCAAATTCTAATGGGAGTAATGGACACACTTTGAACTACGAACAGAGAGAAAAGAACAGCCTTTCTAACTAAAGTTACCAAATCCATATCTAGATTGAATTTGAAGCTAGATTTTATAATTTATTGTACAAAATTTCACTTTAACACAAATAAATTACTGTATACGCCAATATTTTCGCGTACAGATATTTTCGCGAATGAGAGGGTAACAGACGTTTTCGCGCGTTGATTTCGCGATCGGCCATTGCCGCTGGGAAAACATGTTCACTCAAAAGTAGAGACAAAAATGCAGTGCATTTATGACAATAAATCATCTTCTAAAATTCAGCAAATTCGTAAATCAATTACAGTTTTAGCAATTCTGATATGATTTTTACGGAAATAAGGTAACATACTGTTCAGATTTACCTCTATTACGACATTTCCGACGAAAATAGGACATCAATGGCCTCAGTGGCCGATCGTTTCTTCATCATACTTCGGCGAATTTGATAGTCATAGCGCCGCTATTTTTGGCTATTTTCTGCCAACTAGCCTCATTCGTTTACAACATGCCGATTATCATTGTGTACATGCAATAAAGCGATGACTCCGACAAAATTTAATTTTCTATTCGTATTACGTAGTTCAACTTTATGTGCAAGTGCACCAGCGAAAAACGCATATACTACGTGCATACATGATGCAGTGCATACAACAATCGATCCAATGCGAATCTGATCTGGCGCTGTTTTATTCTTGTTTTTGTGCACATTTTTCCTTATATTGTTTCCAAATTCCTTGCAGTCACGTAAGTAGAGGAAATTAATTGAGGTGAAATTCTAGTTTAGGTTAGATCTAGATAAATTGAGCTTCGACAGCTGCTTTCTTATTTGCGGTAGCTACCAGATCACTACTTGATGTCTGCCGGCGGACCGGCGGCCCAATTGTATGCGAATGCCTGCTGACAAGATCATACAAATGACTGGAAATATTTTGGCGTGTTGTTATTTTCGCCTCTCTGTACTGATACGCGAAATTCGCGAAAATAAAACCCTCGCGAAATTAACAGCTTATACAGTATACATGTACTTACAAAAACCGTCATTTAAGTTCCATTTGTTTCCCTTGCTGCTCCGTTTTCCACCGTAAACAAAGAAGGCAGTGTATACAACCACACGCGTGTGTCTTTACCATCCAGCCACACGCGTGTGGCGGTATCCATAACACGTACAGCCGGATACAACCACACTCGCGCATGCGCATACCCAAATTTTCCGACTTGTATAATATCGAATATTGAGTCGAGTTTATACAAAAAGAAGCGGCAAGAACAGGTTTCGAACCGGGAGTCTTTAGATTATCAGACTAGCATGCATCTGAATGCGCCTCATCGATTCGCTTGATTTGCGGCGGGACAGAAGGGGTTTTGTCTTAGTTTCGGGGGATATATAACCCTAACCCACATCTACAATGACTGTATTGTAAATGGTCCTGATAGGACAATTTACTGCACACAGTGGTACAATCTATGGGACACAATTTGAACTACAAACAGAGAGAAAAGAACAGCCTATCTAAAGTCAACAAATCCATACCTAGATTGAAGCTGATTTTATGATTGATTGTACAAAATTTCATTTTCAAAATGACAAGTCATATTACAAATATCGTCATATAAGTTCCACTTCCATTTGTTTCTCTTCCTGCTCGATGTCCCAACGTGCGGAGGCTGCTTATTATTGCCCAAAACAAGCGAACTCGCGATCTGCAAGCATGCCCGCCGTATCCGATTTCGGATACGGCGTATCAGAATTCGGATACGGTAACACGCGTGGTGTGGGAAGCTTGCGGGAAATACATGACAGTCATCCAGATAGCAGCAACACTTCCGAGGAGAGCACTTCTCAGGTTTTTGATTTTCCCAAACTGCAGATTTTCCCTTTTTTTTGACATTTGAAGAATAATTTGGACCATTTTGGTAAGTTCAAATGAACTAATACTTGTATCATTTTTAGGGCCAGTTATGATTGATTTTGCCGAATTTAAGTTCAGAATTTTGCGTGAAAATTTGACAAACTTTTTCTGTACTGCCCCACATTGTTCCCGTACAGGGCCGCATAGCTCTGCTCCCTTGTGTGCCCTAACCTAAATCCTAACCCTAACCCTAATTTGGTGGCTATAGGTCAGATTTAGTGGCTATAGGTCAGATTTAGTCACCCCTGCAAGTCAAGAGGCTCACGCTCAGGCTCAGTTTCAATCTAGATATGGATTTGGTGACTTTAGACAGGCTGTTTTTTTCTTTCTGTTTGTAGTTCAAAGTGCTAAAGCCAGTTTGGGCGGGTGCTGCGCCTCCGCCCGCCGGGGCTATATCAAAATAATTATCTTCATACTCGGCCAATTAACACGCACTCGCTCAAACACGCGATAATCGAACATCAACGTAACCTAAAACGGACTCCTCCAGAGCTCCGACGTGACTCGCCCATCATCTCGCTCGGCGGACGTTCCATTCACACCGTTGGAATCCCCGGGATTCCCAATTCCGAACCCTCGGCTCCTTGTGGAGCAATGCTTCTCTCTCGTGTGCCCGACAAACACACAGTTACGGTACAAACAAGACACACAACGTGAAACACATAACATTTAGGTCCTATCCGAAAACCTATACTCAAATGGCTTCCCAAAGCCTTCCCCTTTTTGGCTCCCAAAACCCCGTTTGGAATCGGCCATCTCCTGGCTCAGCCCCAACCTCGTGTCGTCGAAGATCGGAGCAACGCTGCCCGCGGCGCACATCTACTCTCTTCACGCTCGTAGGATGAACTGGCAACGAAACATGGCGTCTTTTCCCAAAGTGCATCTAGCTCGTGCGTGCGTGACCGACCAGTTTGAATAGCCCGCGCTTGCGTCATGTATTCCCAATACATGCCTCTTGCGCGGGGGTACAAAGGTCGGCATGGCATGCACGAGAGCACTCATTGTCTACCGCCGCTGCGGATATACGGTCGGGTAGACGCGAGAATACCGCCAGTCAAGTGCCTCTTAAACGGGCATAGTACCCGTAAAATCAGTGACGGCTACAGTGCTTCCATTAGAATTTGCCACTGTGTAGAGTAAATGGTCCTACCAGGACCATTAACAATACTTTGTAGATATGTTACCACCCAGGGCCAGGCTTCACTTCGATATTTTCACTTTCTGTAAGTGTAAGTTTCCGATTCTCTTTTGAAATTTTAGTTTTGTCTCAAAATTTAGATCAGGGGTTCGACGGACGATAAATGAGTCAAAATTAGTTATGTAATTTTATCAAACTGGTTCTCAAAATGAAGTGAAATTGGTCTTAATAAAACAATCATCGTAATTTCGCTGATTTTATAACTCCGATGGACGATAAATGAGTCGAAATTAGTAACGCAATTTTACCAAACAGGTTCTCAAAATGAAGCGATAAGCAAAATCGGTACGAATATTTGTCAATAAAACAATCATCGTAATTATGCTGATTTAATAACTCGACGGACGATAAATGAGTATTTTTACATGTTTTCAAAACGAATTTTCATTCAGAAAATTTGAGAATGAAATAACTAAATGAGGTATGAGAAAATGGTGCCAAAATTATCCTGGAACATTATTATTATCTCTGCAAAATTAGAGAAATGCATTATTACGAGAAAATTAGCGCCGGGACAATGACAAATCTTGATTTTAAACTCTACTTTTTCAGTAGATTTCAAACATGTTTTTGACGTTGTATCGGCCTCTTTTTCTCATATAATAACCGCTGAAGAAGTTGGAATAAGTGTGCCTTCAATACGGAAATATATACATTTTCTATCACATGTGTTTTTACCGGGGGTTTTTTTCCGGGTTTTGGCAATCGTCTCTCCGAACCGGACCAGGCCCGGAAGCCAAACCCGGTGAGTTTGACCCGGCAACCCGGCCCGGATCCCATGCTTGATTCTAATACACTTTACTTGACATGCCTGCAAATTTTCGCGGCGATCAGGCATTTATCGGCCAAAATCGTAAGGGGGGGTGTGGGCCATAGAAAGACCTCAAATAGCCCGGCCTTTTTTGAGTTTTTATATCCAAAGAATTTTGCCTATTCGATTGAACTAGCATCTCTTCTTTTTTTTTTCAGTTACAAGTTAGGCTCGTCTGAAAAACTGCTTTTATGTATAGCGAAAACATATTTCTAGATTTGGCTAAACATTCTTAGAACATTTTTGTTTTTTGTATCTTTGGATATGAATCTCAGAAAATTAATGTTTTCATTGTTTTGTTCCCTTTTTCTGTTTCAATGTTGACAGGATTTTCCAGCAAATCCAGCAAAACAGTTGACATAGGATTCAGGATGACTGAAAGTCACCCAAAATGGACTTGTGAGTACTGCACCTATAGCAACTGGTACAGTTCCATCAAGTGCACCCTGTGCCATGCCCCTAAACCAGTGCAACTCATCACCTCACCAACACAAGACAGTTCCTCGACATCGCTTGTAGAGGATGAAAGAACTAGTAGGAGTCCCAGACGCCTTATCCTGCCAGATTCAGACAGTAGTGCTCCCAAATGGCCATGCAAGGCATGTACGTATCTCAACTGGCCGCAGACAGCAAAATGTGCCCTGTGCCATACATCCAGGGGCAGTTGGCCTCCAGCTGGAGATAACTGCAAGGGACGTGGGCAGCCACGCCTAAAAGCTGTCCGCCCAAATGCACATGTAGGTCAGCAGAATGTCAACAATGACCGCAATCGCACCATGTGCAATAGCGGCAAAAAATGGATCTGCACATCTTGCACATACGAGAACTGGCCAAAGACCAAACACTGTGTTCTGTGCGGGTGTCAGCGTCAGAAACAGAGCCCCGACCCAAACGTGAGCAACACTGCAAGTAGCACCTTGATTGAGGAGAATCTGCGAAACTCTGGGGCATCGAGTCGAACGTCTCCCACTAGCTCCCCGCCACGAAGTCCTGGCCCGACACTTTCCACTGTGAAAGTACCTGCCATTGGGGCGACTTCCACGCCAGGCCACCACGGCGGTACCATCAATGTGGACCAGGAGAAGCGGATCAAGCAGATCCGGCGCCGGCTTCGCAAATCAGACTGGCTCTTCCTTAATGCATGCAATGGTGTGGTGGATGATGACCACCAGGCTGTGGAAACCTACCTGACCTCTGGAGGGCATCCCACGCGACAGCTGACTGCTGATGAAGTCCTCATGCTCAATCGGTCTGGTGTCTTTGATGTAGGACTTACCCTGGTACACCTCGCTGTACGCTTCAGGAAAGAGGACTTGCTTGCTGTTCTCCTGTCCACAGATATCAGTGCTCATGCCATCAAGCGACCACCATCTCATGTTTGCCCTGAACTTGCCTCAGACATCCTCAGAGAAGTAGCAAAGTCCATTCGCCAGAGGAAGGGAGACTTCCCTTGCTATTTTGTTACAGATATTATCACATTTATTCTACCATCGGGTGAGTCTTGCAAACCTCTTTTGAATTAATTTCAAGTTGGAGCTAACTTTTCTTTTAAAATTACAAAGATTGGCAATATATAAAAACAAATAAAATATGTTGTAATGGGTTTGATTTTCATGAAAAAACATGCAAGTATGGTCAAAATACAGCCAAACCTGCACAAGATAATGACCACCTGTCTGTAAAGACCACTGACTGACTCACTGGGAAGTGGATCTAAATTGACTTGTCTAGATAAAGACTTTTTTTTTATACTGTCCCACTGCTGCCTTTATAGACATAAATTTGGTTGTAATTACCAATGTATGACTCATTATTGTTATCATATAATTTCTCTAATTAAAGGGACACATAACCCTCAAATTTTTTGCATACTGATAGCGCATAATTCCTGTCACTTCTAGTCATATATTTTCTAATGGGTATCACTAATAATGGAAATAATCAATGCTTGTTTTCTTAACTATAATCAACGGTTTGACTGACCACAGGAGGCTGCCATTTATTCCAACGTGACAACCTCCATGTTCAGTCAGGTATAGGGGGTACTCCCAATACCTGGCACGATAGGTATGTGCCGCTCTCAAGACCCCCCTTTTCAGCTTAATGTATTGTTCCGGAGACACCCAAAGTCCTACATTGTATATATTGGCCGTTCCGGAGACCCCCAATCTCCTAAATATTGGCCGTTTCGCAGACCCCCAAATCCTAAATATCGGCCGTTCCTCTGGATCTGCTGGTATTGAATTTGAACAGCCCTCGGAGACCCCCTTGCAAACGTGGCAAGGGGCGATCCGCTCCGGAGACCCCCCTTGCAAACGTGGCGAGGGACGATACGCTCCGGAGACCCCCCTTGCAAATGCGGCGATCTGCTCTCGAGCCCCTACCTTGGAACCCTGGGGTGGCACATACCTACCCAAAGTTTGGTTAAGTGCCCCCCCCCCCCCCCCCCCCCCCCCCCTCCTCAGGGATAGTGGTTTCAAAAACACTGATTATACCTTTAGAAGAGGAACTAATACTAGATGTGACAGGAATAATGCACTTATCAGGAACGGTAAAACAAAAATGCTAACATTTGGCTCCCCTAAAAGGAATTCCCCCCCCCCCCCAGAAATTTGATGTTTGCTGTAAAATAATGTGATTATGAGGAATCACAAGCAAACATTTGTGGGTATCGTTTGCATTTGCTATCGATCGTGACGTCACTTGCGACCTGCAGCCATTTTGATTTTGTATGAACATTTTACAAAAATCAAGTTTTCTTAATAACAAAACAATTTTATGAGCTTACACATTCCAAAGTAGTTTGCCCATTGATATGAATGTTGTGAAACAAGCAGAGAGAAATTTATTTTAGCCACGAACATGATAAATAAGTGACTGTATTTTCATGTACAAAAGCTTGTCGATGATATTGCAGTTGGTGGCAATTTTGAAATGATCGTTCATTACTACATTATGTTCAATATATGCATAACTCTCATCAATTTTCCCCTAATAATGCCTCTTATTCTCCTCATTCTGTTAAAAAATGACTAAATCTTGCCGGGAATTCCCATTTAATGGTTCAGAGTTTTTTGGGGTGGTAATTTGTGATAAATAGTGTAGTATGTGGTTGTGCCTCTTTTACCTTATTTTTCTGAAAGGTTATGAATGTTTCTAGTAGAATATAGCTTTGCTTGTTATAATTGTTTGTTTACATATTGTTCATGAATTGAGTTTTATTTTCATATTGTCATAGAAATTAAAAACGATTGACTTTGTCATTATCTTTTTTATTTAAATAAATTAGAAATTACCTACCTCCCACACATGGTGCGCAATCAACTTCTGGATGAACTTTTGGACCAGGATGCCCAGAAAGGTAATGTAGAGCAGCCATAGGTACATTATCATTCTGTTAGTCCTGTATATGGTCCTATATTTTGTGTATTAGACCTGGAGACGTTCTTTAGTACAATGTTTTTTTATGGATTCATATTCTAGAAGGGTGTAGAATAAATTTCAGCTTTGTTGCCACCTCTGCAACCTTGGGCAACTTTTTTTATAAGCATTATAAAGATAATTAGCTAATTTGCATATTTCTGAAATAAGGTCAGGGGTCATTTTTTATCGAGGAATAGTACAATAGTGATCAAAACTATTTTGTTAGGGTAATTTGGGGCAAGGAACCCATTTCCGGTGCTCATTTGCATGTGCCATATGGGCAACACCTTGAAATCCAAGATGGCTGCCGCTAATTTGCATATTTATGAATATTATTGATTTTCAGTGACTACAGCCTCTAATAAGCAATAATTTCAAATTATTATTCTTCAATCATGTTCTAAATATGTAGTAAAGATATTTCAAATTTGTTGCCACCATGGCAACATCTATATATGCAAATTATTTGCATAATTAGGTTATTTACCTTATTTGCATATTCCCCCAAATTGCGTATATTGGAAACCCGGAAAGTAAAAATGACAAGTGATACCATTTTTCCAAGGTTTTAGGGGGCGACAAATCCATTTCTGATACTTATTTTCATATATCACCATGGCAACCTTCTCAAATCCAAGATGGCTGCATATCAAATTTCACATGTTATGATACACGACTTCATTCTTTTGGTTATATTAGATCCATATTATAATTTTGGGACTTTCCATTATTGGAATTAGCAAGTAGAACACTTGAATTACAATGTAGATGGGTGCTTACAGTAAAAATATTACAGTTTTATAAAATAAATGATGTTAAAGTGGAAAATAGCATTATCTCAATTAAAATACCAAAGGCGGCCATCTTGGATTTATGTTGGTTGCAAAGGTGATACATCGATTTAAGTATCATAAATGAATTTGTTGCCCCCTAAAACCTTGGAAAAGTGGTATTTCTTGTCTTTTTAACCTTCTGGGTTCACAATATACACGATTTTACCGAGGTTGCCAAGGTGGTAACCGAGCTGGAAAATCTTTAATACACATTGAGAACATGACTGAAGAAAAATAAAGAAACATTATTGCTTATTTGAGGCTATAGCCACTGAAAATCAATAATATTCATAAATATGCAAATTAGGGGCCGCCATATTGGATTTCAGGGTGTTGCCTACATGGCACTTGCAAACGAGCACCGGAAATGAATTCCTTACCCCAAAATACCCTATAATATTTGTTTTAATTACTACTTGGACTATTTCTAGATAGAGAATGACCCCTGACCTTATCTCAGAAATATGCAAATTAGCTAATTATCTTTATAATTCTTATAAAAAGAGTTGCCCAAAGTTGCCGAGGTGGCAACAAAGCTGAAATTTCTTCTAAACCCTTCTAGAATATTAATCAATAATAAAACATTGTACTAAAGAACATTTCTAGGTCTAATTAAAATCTACAGGACTAATACATAGTTGCAGTGAAAAAAATACACAGGGGCAAAGGGCGATTTGTAATGTTGTGACCCGGAAGCAAAAACTGGATCGGAACTGGATCGGAATGGTTCGGAAAAAAATTCTCCGGTCTTCAGACCGGACCGGAACTCGGACCGGTAAAATCACGCAATCGTGCCAGCATCGGCAAAAATGCAATGTTTGGGGCTTATATTGCTCTTTTTATATGACAATAATATTACAAATATTGACACTTTGATGAATTGACATATCAATCTTGACGGGAAAATAGTTACAGACTATCCAGAATTAACTCAGTTTCGCAAGAAAAGTATTTTTTTCCGAAGTAAATTGGACCTAGACATCGATCCTTTGTTCAGTCGCGCCACACGTCCAAAGAAAATCAGCCCGCCAGTCGCTGGGAAACTCAAATGTAAATTTGCCTTCAGTAAAATGCCTTCATAAAGTGGCTATAAACATGATAAATTAGCATTTTTGTGATGTATGTACACCATTTTGGTAGTCTACTTACATGATAACATGGCATTTGAAAGCTGAACAGAATAAAAAATGACCCCCGCTAAATTTCCAGAGAACTTTTGGGAGGTAACTTGAAATGGGCCGGCTATAATCGAAGGTTGAAGTAAGCAGCAAGTTTTCGTGCTAGCGCCTATATTGGGCCGACTCGCGTATACATACTTTGCGTGCCTTGACGGGTTCTTACGCGAGATCCATCCGCGACGGTCTTTGTTCTACACCGGATTCATCCGCGATACGATATGGTAGAAATTTATCGATATTTTGCATAGTTTTTTTCATTGTTTTGGGGCTCATTTTTGTTTCTGTTCAGCTTTCAAACGCCATGCAATCATGTAAGTAGAATATCAAAACATTTAAAAATGGTACAAATTACCAAAATATGTATTTTGAGCCACTTTTTGAATGCACTGGCTCATTAGCTGAATCATACAGATATCCATCAGATGCTTCCCCGGGAGTGTCGGCCTAACTTTGTGTGCACATCCGTCGGCAATATCGTTCAAATGACTAGCAATTTTGCGCATCCTGTTCAATTTCTGACTGTCAAACGAAGTAACAAACCAAGAATTTCTCGAAAATAACCACTCTTCAAAGTAAATGATATCGATTGCCCTGTTTTTATTTGAATTCTGCTAATTTTCAAAGCGATTTTGGACAATTTTCTTAATGTTTTTTCAGTCATTTGTAGCACCAGTTTTTCCACCGGTCTCAGCTTTTTCAACTTCAAACTCGGACCAGGCCTGTGACCGGACCAGAAGCCCGAGTTCGCCGGTATTCCGGCTCCGGTTCGGTCCGGGTCACAACATTAGCGATTTGCCCCCTGAACCTTTGAAATCGCCCCGGTGAGCCAAAATACTTGGGCAACAAAAATGTTAATTTTTAAACAAAATCGCCCTCGCTGTGTATATCACATTTATTAGTTAGGCCCATGCATGCAAAATGTTCCTTTCACAGTCTTGCCGTACATAGATGGTGTCTCCCAACAACTCAGGCGCCGCCTAGAGAGCTATGGGATCCGAACGGTCTTCAGATCAGATACCACATTACGCCAGCAACTAACACGCCCCAAGGATCCAATTCCTCAACACAGACGGGACGGCATCGTGTACAACATCCCTTGCAAAGGATGCGATAAGTCCTACATCGGTGAGACTGCCCGACCGATATCCGAAAGAATCTCTGAGCATAAGAGGGACGTCAGGCTCCGCCATACTGACAGCTCAGCCGTAGCCGAACATGCTTGGGACAACCAGCATCAACCAGACTGGGACGGGGTTCAATGCCTTTCCCAAGAACGGCATTGGTACACACGAAGGGTAAAGGAAGCTATCAATATCCGCCTGAATCCCAACAATTTCAATAGAGACAACGGGATCGACTTCCCCGAGTTTTGGATGCGTACGATACGCCGCCATGAATCTGCCCGAACAGCCCGCACCGACACGCCATTGATTCCGCCTAATAGGCCAGCCGAGACAGCGGCCCATGAATCTGCCCGAACATCCGGCACCGACACGCCATTGATTCCGCCAATAGGCCAACCCGAGCTAGCGGCCCGCTGATTGGTTGAACACGCCATTGTTCCCGCCGAGCAGGCGAGCCAGCCAACCGGTCCGCTGATTGGTCGAGCGCCCGTGCGCACCGACCAATAGGCCTTGTCCGTTATTGACCAATTAGGAGCGTTCTCGCTCATACGGCGTAGCGCGCTGCGCTACCCGTGGGGTATATATTCCCTTACTTGCATTACATTTGTATCACACCTGACGAAGTGTTGCAGCGGCGCACGAAACGTCGTGATCTCTTAAGATTCCTTGTTGACCACATTGCGAGACAAACGAATATCACTAGCGATATCTTTTCCGATATGTTCCTTTTTATTTGACTGAGAATGCTTGTCTTCAGTATAGGACTGGATCTTTTTAATCATTTACTAGCAAATTACCCGTCACCAGATCTTTGAGTGAGATATGTTGAAAGTTATATTTTTGTAACTCTTTATTTTTTGTATATGTCCGAGTGTAAAAAAAAACATTTGATTTAGTAATGGATTCTAAAATTATTGTTAGTTAAATAAGTTATAAATAAGTTATCAGTGGTCAGCATTTCGTCAAGTTCAGCACCAGTCACTAAACATAGTATACAGATTCATGGGCAGCAAAACAGTAAACATGGTTAAGTAGTTGTAGCTGTAGAAGTATTATTGTTGTTAGGTATAATAGTCAGTGATGTGTGACTCGAGTCCGGTCTCGGACTCGAGACCGGACTCGAGTCCGTTTGTGCCGGACTCGGTCTCGGACTCGGACTCGAAGGTTCATGACTCGGACTCGGACTCGGACTCGGGGCCCGTGACTCGATGACTCGGCGACGAGTCCGGCACGAGACCGGGGAATTTTGGCGCTAATGCAGTTTCGTATCCAAACGGATATCTCGTTTCCACTCGCCGAAATTTCATATTTTCAAATTTCAGCCAAATAGGATCACGGAGTAGTAGTCAACTTCTTTTGGAGGAAGTTCTTTTTACAGCTTTTATTATATCAATCAATATATCATTTATTTATGTTTTCTATTTTTTCACATTTTATAGATATCTTAAAGGGATAGTTGAGTTTTGGGAACCCACACAAAATAATTTATCTGTGAGATAATGAAAAACTGAGTGTCAAATTTGAAAGAGCATTCCATTTTAATGGCAGAATAAGCTTTATTTGATAAAAAATCGGTTCAGAAACGGCTGCCCTGGACTGTCTTCTGTGTTTCTACTTTTGAAGGATGTTCTTTCACAGCTTTTATATATCAATCAATATACCATTTTATTTATTTATGTTTTCTATTTTTTCAAATTTTATAGATATCTCAAAGGGATAGTTGAGTTTTGAGGGCGCTACACAAAATAATTTATCTGTTAGATAATGAAAAACTGAGTGTCAAATTTGAAAGAGCATTCCATTTTAATGGCAGAATAAACTTTATTTGATAAAAATCGGTTCAGAAACGGCTGATATAACCATAAACATATCCATTTGTAATAAATGCGGGGTCCCAAGTATTCAATAATTTTGGACCAGCCATTAAAATTTGTTTTAAAATGCTTCCTCTTTTCAAAATTGTTCAAAGGAGGATTTTAGATAGTTGCTGATTATCTCTATCTAATCACTATTTCAACGTAACATTACATGCACAATATCTTATTTAAAATGGTTTAAACAAATGCGTTTTTTAAAACTTATTAATGATAATTAATAGGCATTGAAACTTAGTCGTTTGTAATTGTTAAATTCCTTTTGAGCATGGTGGAGTTATAACAATTAGTTTGTAATGTAATGGTGCAGGTTTTGGTTACTAAAATTAAGTTTTTACTAAAACTGTACTCTCTCTACCCTACCAGAACTCAACTATCCTTTTAACCTAGGCCGGTCAATGGTGTCGCAGCGAGTTCTGCAGCAATATTCGAAGGGGAAGGAAGTTCTTTCACAGCTTTTATATATCAATATTTAATCTATTTATTTTGTATTGATTGATTGATTCATTCATTCATTCATTCATTCATTCATTCATTCATTCATTCATTCATTCATTCATTCATTCATTCATTCATTCATTCATTCATTCATTCATTCATTCATTCATTCATTCATTCATTTTTTATTTTTATTTTTATTTTTTTAAATATTTTTAAAAACTTTTTTAAATTGTAATTTTATTTATTTATTTATTTATTATTATTATTTTTTATTTTTTTAATTTTTTTATTTTTATTTTTTTATTTACTATTATTATTATTTTGTTTTAATTTTTTATATTTGCACATGTGCCGGACTCGGACTCCGATGCCGGACTCGGACTCGGACTCGGACTCGGAAGGCCAGACTCGGACTTGGACTCGGACTGACTGGACTCGGACACATCACTGATAATAGTAGACTGTAGTAAAAAAAAAAAATAATTTCTTTTTTGGGGGGGTTTGAACCCCCCCCCCCCCCCCTTTTCAAATCTTAACTGGTCTCGAAACCACATTTTAGCAGTCTCGAGACCAAATTTAAACGGTCTCAATACCAAATTTAAGCGGTCTCGACTGTCATTTTTCATGGTCTCGGGCTCGAAAACTGCGAAAACCGTAGTCTCGGGCCTCGAAAATGTTGAAAATTCATCGTTTCAGCCTCGAAAATGTTGAAAAACCGTGATTCTGGCCTCGAAAATGTCGAAAAACCGTAACCTTGGCCTTGAAAATGTCGAAAATTGTTTGTCTCGGCTTCGAAAACTGCGAAAACCGTAGTCTCCGCCTCGAAAATATCGACCAACTGTTGTTTCAGAATTTAATATGGTGAAAAACCGTGATCTCGGACTCAAAACTGTCGACAAACCGTGATCCCGGCCTCAAAAATGTTGAAAAACCGTGACCTCGGCCTTGAAAATGTCGAAAATTTTTGGTCTCGGCTTTTACATTTTTTATGTTTCATGGTCTCGGCCTCGAAAAGTGCGAAAACCGTAGTCTCGGCCTCGAAAATGTCGAAAAACCGTGGTCTCATACCTTGAAAATGTCGTAAAACCGTGATCCCGGCCTCAAAAATGTTGAAAAACCATGGCCTCGGTTTTGAAAATGTCAAAAATTGTTGGTGTGGGCTTTGAAATTTTTCTACGACTACCCAGGCCCGCTGACTAAAAGGCCCCCTTTAAAAAATCCTGGGTATGCCACTGCTTAAGTGCAAAAACAAATACGTATACACTTCGAGTAGACATTTACAAAAAGCATTTTAAATGCAAGTGTTTTTTTTCTTCAAATTTTGAGAATTTTTTTGTTTGTCTTATCTCCATCACGCACCAAACATCGGCATATACAACAAAAAAAGCACGATCAGATCATAATTAATTCAGTAATTCACTCATGCAGCACAGAAATGACTCCAGACATCACAAAAAAAGAACAATTTAATTGTCTTTCCAGAGTTGGAAATTGACACTCGTTTTGCAGTGTGTGAACTAATACCGGCGCACTACCAGCACAGTAAATTATACTTTGCAACTCGCTTAACACACTACACGAAAATGTACTGTTGGGACTGCCACTGCCTCGTCGCGCGAGACAATTACCGAGTCGTAATCGACATTGTTGGGGATTTTTCCCCGATATGATCGACCCGGCCTGTAGAAAAACACAAATTCAGAGGGTATTTGGTGTTAAGTCTTATAAGTGTATGATTAATCGTATATTTAAGTTTCGGCTTTGCCCACGGGTGATAAATAATGAAATTCTCTACTTTTCAGACGATTTATTTTATTTTTTTGCGGTATGGATCATGCCTATTTTCCAATATTTTCTCACGTTATTTTGTTCAAATATTATATTTATCAGTAAAAATAGGTTATTCTTCTTTCATTTGGTATATGAAATATGAATTTTGGTAAGGTTTCAAGAGAGATACGGCAGTTTTTCCAATGTTGAATTTGAGTGATGAAGGCGCAGACAAATACCAACTTCAGTTCAGCAGCAGTTGAACTGAATATGCGCATGCGCATATGATGTCTGGCTTGTCAAATTGCATGTGCAGCGTGTGCACATCCTCCGTGGTGCAACATTGCCGTATGCAGCTACCGTAATAGCTAGGCAAAACAAATTGTATCAATCCCACTTAATGGACCAGCGAAATTTGTTGATATATCGCGAAATTTAGTTAAAAAGGATCTCGCACATCTTGCGTACTAACGTCCGTTCCATCGGCCATCTAAAAATATACGCGAAAACTACCGTGACGGACAGCAACACACGGACACCAACACCGTCCTCTTATTATAATATAGATTACAATGTCTGTGAGAAATAAATATAAAACAAAAATTAAAACTAAAAAGCCCCTGTGAGCCCCAAAACAGCCCCCGTGAAGATTTTCACATGGCAACTTTTCTTTCTAAAGTAAAAAAATAGCCCTCATGAAATAAAAGGTATTTTTTACCCTGCATGGTTGTTGTTTGAACTTCGACTGCAAACGCATGCATTTTCTTTGTGCCAAAGTTGGTGATGGGAAGGAATTTCTGGTTCGGAACCGGCTCAGAAAGGCTTCCAAAAAATTTCTCTGGAATCCGGACTAGCTCGGAACTAGAATCGCGTATGAGTGGTGCTGCTGAGATTAGAGAAAATTGTACATGAGTGAAAGTGTATAGCCGAGCTTCGGATCTGGCAGATCTTCATCGGCAGATCGGCAGATAACCACTGGATGTCCCGCCGAGACTGGCCGCCTTAGTGCGTGACTGCGTGTGATGTCCGTCGGCAATATCATTCAAACGACTGGCAATTTTCAGAGTCCTGTTTGATTTGCAACTGTCAAACGAATCAAGAATTTCGCGAAAATAACCACTCATATAGTAAATGATATTGATACCCTTGTTTATTTCCTCTACTTTTTAAAGCAATTGTGGGCATTCTTCTTGATTTTTTCAGTCATTTATATCCTCAGTTTTTATCCACCAGTTTCAGCTTTTTCAACTCAAAACTCAGATGGGTTCGGGTATGGTACCGGAGGCCCCAACTCGCCGGGTTTACGAGTCCGATCCAATCCGGGTCACAACTCTTCTTTGTACACTGCTGTAGTAAATAAAGCATGTACATATAAATGTACTACAACATGTCCCAAAATTAATTACAACGGGACTTTCTGCAACGATAACTTTAAAGATAGTAGATCAATCAGAATGATATTTCAGGGTATGAAACTATAACTTATTACCTACATCTTGCAGAAAACCCTATTCGATTTGCTAAAGTGGTCATGGAGAATGAGGATCTTTTGTCAATCATGTCAGATGTCCCTTCCCTCCAGGTTTTGTAATGTAAGGAGACGTGTTGTCCATTGTGTTCACGCGTTATGTACGAAAATGGACACATGACATGATTGACAAAAGATCCTCATTCTCCATGACCACTGAAGCAAATCGAATAGGGTTTTCTGCAAGATGTAGGTAATAAGTTATAGTTTCATACCCTGAAATATCATTCTGAAATATCTACTATTTTAAAGTTATCGTTGCAGAAAGTCCCGTTGTAATTAATTTTGGGACATGTTGTATTAAGACCATTTACATTGTAAGTGTAACATTTGTGCCCTAAATACTGTAGAAAACTTAGCACCACACAAAGACAAAAGTATAACTGGTTGAAATAAAAAGTATAGAAAGATTTACATGATTAACATGACAACCTACAGCCATTAATTTAATTAATTCTGAAAGATCATAGATCTAGTTTTAGTTTAGTAATTTAGTACAAAATCAGGAAACTGTTGTTAAAACAAACTTTTTTAATAGGTTATGTATTCTGCTCAATATTTTGTCTACGATAGTAATGTAAAAAAGCAGCATTGAACCTTAAATGCATCATTTTTAGCTCATCCGGCCCGAAGGGCCCGATGAGCTTATGACATGGCGTGGCGTCCGTCGTCCGTCCGTCCTTCTGTCCGTCCGTCTGTCCGTCCTTCCGTCCGTGCACAGTTTTCAAAATGCTTCTTCTTCGTTATTTTTCCACCGATTTTGATTCTGATTGTTTCATAAGATAGGGCTAGGAGGGGGATTTAAAACTTCTACACAGAATCGTGAAATTCATTATCTATGGTAATTTATGCAAATTTATTCGAAATCACAAAAAATGCTTCTTCTCCTTCATTTCTTGACCGATTTTGATTTGGTTTGCTTTATCTGGTAGAGCTAACTTTGGTACACTAAACTTCTACACAGAATTTTGAATTTTTTTCTCCATTCATTAATTATGGTAGTTTTTAAATTTTAAATTTTTAAATTTGTTTTATTTTTTTTAAATTTTATTTTATTCAATTTTTTTTTTTTTTGTTTTTTTTATATTTTTTTAAAATTTTTATTTTATTTTTTTTATTTTTATTAAAAAAAAATTTTTTCCCCATGTCCCTTCCGGGGCGTCAAATTTATATTTTTTTCACTCTAATTTTTTTAATTTTCTTTTTTTATGTCCCTTCCAGGGCATCAAATTTTTATTTTTTGACCAGTTGAAAAGTGTACCACATGAAATTTGCGATATTTGATGTTGCGAGATGGCGGATGAGCGCTACGTCATTGACGTTCTGGTTTGTTTACTTTTTATGCCTCTGCAACAAATAATAATAATAATGATAGATCGTATTTATATAGCGCCTAATGCAGAACAGCCTCTAAGCACTTATTATTACCCCTGGTTATATGGTACAGTTCAGACCTGCACAATTATCTTGTACACATTCTCAACTCCCCGGGGAGCATACTAGCAGCAGGCAACCCTATAGGTGCACCAAGCTAATTTTCACCAGACCAAGTACCCATTTATACACCTGGGTAGAGAGCAGCAATGTGGATTAAATGCCTTGCTGAAGGGCAAACGGAGTGGGCTGGGTTCGAACTCGGGGTCTCACGATCGGAAAGCACGTGCTCTACCAATCTTGCCACACCACTTGCCACACCACGAAGTGGCCGGAGGCATTATGTTTTCTGGTTGTCCGTCCGTCCGTACCTCCCGTTCTCGTTATCGCGATGTCTCGAGAACCGGTTGACGGATTTGCACCAAACTTAGTACATGTATGTATCTGAACTGATTAGATTTTGGGGTCATGAGGTGAAAGGTCACAGGACTCATTATGTAGGCAAAAATGGCTCGTTATCGCAGTATCAGTTCAATTTTAAACTTGGTATGAGTGTACATATTGGGGTGACAATGATCTGAATAGATGTTGGGGGTCATGAGGTCAGAGGTCAAGGTCACAGTGTGCAATATAAATGCAAAAATAGCTTGGGTACCTGAATGTATCTTATGAAGCCGTACAATTTTGGGGTCATGAGGTCAAGAGGTCTAGGTCATAGGACTATATATACATGCTAAAATAGCTTGTAATGACAAAATCTCAAGAACTGAATGTCAGATTTCAATCAAACTTATTACCTGAATGTATCTCGGGGGGGGGGGGGGGGGGGGACTGATGTAGCCATACAATTTTCGGGTTATGAGGTCAAAGTTCAAGGTCACAGAATTCATAGATGCGAAATAGCTTGTAATGGTAAAAACTCAAGAAATGAATGTCCGATTTCAATCACACTTGATACCTGAATGTATATTATGGAGCCAATGTAGCACTACAATCTTGGGGTCAAAGGTCAAGGTTACAGGACTCATAATACATGTATATGCCATAATAGCTGGTAATTGTGATATCTCAAGATCTGGTTGATGAATTACCATCAAAATTGAGTTTACAGTATGAATTCAGCACATGTTAATTTTGGCTTGATATAAAAATTGTGTGATAGCGGAGGCATAATTTTTGACTGCACGCAGTCGAAGATCCATCTAGTTTAGTAATGGGATATTAAAATAACTGGTCTCTGTCTCTATAATGAAAGTCCCCTCTATGCATTGACCTCACTCTTCACAGAGCTGGAACAGGAGTCACCGATCATTAACTGGAGCTGTGAGGTGGCAGACGCCATGGGTGGCCGGCTATATGCCCTGTGGAACCGTACGGCCGGAGACTGCCTGCTTGACTCGGTGCTTCAGGCCACATGGGGTGTCTTTGACACTGATTCTGTGCTCAGGAGAGCTCTGGGGGACAGCCTGAATGAAGGGGCTCACAGGTAAATCAGACCAAGTTCCAAACTGAATTGCATGTTTCTACTAAGTTGTATCAGTTGGCTTCTTATGGCGGTTTGGTTTGGGACCCCCTGCTTTGACTTGGTGCTTCAGGCCACCTGGGGTGTCTCCCTATCTAGACTGGGCTATTTTGAACCTTAAAAAAACTGGGGGGGGGGGGGGGGGGCTAAAAGGGCCCCCCCCTAAGATCTCGGCAACCGAAACTCTTATCGATTCAAAATTTGGCATCGTGATAGATGTCCATAAGGTCTACAATATTGCATAGTTAAAATTAAAAAATTAATTAGAATATGCTAATTAGAGCTAATTAATTATGCGAAAATTGCATTTTTTTCGTATTTTTTGCATTTTTAAAATATTTGTTATATATTTTTTCGATGGAATAAAATATTAATCATTATTCAACCATTTGTAGCCCAAAATTAAATGATTGCAGTGATCAGAATGAAAAATAATGAAGGTTTTGTCTTATTCTAGGAAAAAGTCAATTTCCATAGGATTTGTACACAAATCACAAAATTTAGCGATTTTCGGGCCGACGCTCACTTACAAAAGGTCACGTAACTTTAGAACGGTACACCCGGTTGTCGCAAATTTGGTATCAAAAGTTGCGCAAGACTCTAAGGAAAAAAGTCGTGAAGTGGCACCGTAAAATATTTAAGCGTTGCGAAGTAATCGCGAAAATAGAGGAGGGGGGGGGGGCTAAATCAGCCCCCCCAGTCTTATTAGGGTTAATACGGACTCAGTGCTCAGGAGAGCTCTAGGCGACAGCCTGAATGAAGGGGCTCACAACTTACATGAAACAGAGTGGTGAAAGAAATAGAATTATCTAGAAATGATGTGTTTTCTTTGAAATGTGTATGTGTGTACGAGTCACTCAGGGGAGCTTTACAAGTTTTAGTTCTAGAAGTCCATTATTTGTCTTTTCATACACCTATATGTCCCCTTTTGTGCAATTTGCAGGTTCTACAGTCGGTGGAAGGCGTACGAGTCAATGCAGGTGGAGAGCATGCACTTCAGCCTGGACAATGACCAGTGGCTCAACGACTGGTCACTCATGCTGAGTCTGGCTGGTCAGCCAGGTGCAGCGCTGGAGCAGACACACATCTTTGCCCTGGCGCACATCCTGCGAAGACCAATTATTGTATACGGCGTCAAGTTTATCAAGAGCTTCCGTGGAGAGAACCTTGGCTACGCTCGCTTCCAAGGTATAATTATGTGTTTCTTGTTGCCATTTTACACCATTGTGTAATTGGCTCCCATTTCTTTTTATTAATTCAATTCTATATCAAGAATTATCAAGAACCTGCTAAATATTGTACATTTTCAAGAAATAAGAACACTTTTAAAGGTATCAAAATTTCACATTGGAATGTTGCCAGCAAGGGGATAGGTTCGATGTTACTGGTCACATTTTTTCACGCAATCCTTTTTATGCCTCCGCAACTAGGTAGCCGGGGTTGTCCGTCCGTCCGTCTGTACGTCCCGTTCTCGTGATCTCGTTATCTCAAGAACCGATTGACGGATTCTCACCAAACTTGGTTCATGTATGTATCTTGGGGTGCCAATGAACCGATTAGATTTTGGGGTCATGAGGTCAAAGGTAACAGGGCTCATTATATATGCAACAATAGCTCGTGATCGCGTTATCTCAAAAAGTGATTAATGGATTCGCACCAATCTCGGTACATGTATGTATCTTGAGGAGCCAAATAACTGATTAGATTTTGGGGTCATGAGGTCAAAGGTCACAGGGCTCAATATATGTGCTAAATGAGCTTGTAATTGCAAAATATCAAGAACTGAATGTCAGATTTCAATCAAACTTGGTACCTGAATGTATCTCAGGAAGCCATCTGATTTTGGAATCATGAGGTCAAAGGTCAAGGTCACAGGACTCATTATGCAGCTTGTAATTGCAGTATCTCAAGAACCAGTTGACAAATCAAACAGTACTATTTGTATCTTGGGGAGCTAATAAATGTGTAAGATTTTGGGGTCAAAGGTCAAGGCCACTAATCATATGCAAAAATAGCTCCTTATTGTGATATATCAGATCTGGTAGACAGATTACTATCAAAATTGAGTTGACAAATTAATTCAGTGCATGTTAATTTGGGCTTGATATATAAATCATGCAATGGCGGAGGCATCATTTTCGACTGCGCGCAGTCGAAGATCTAGTTTCTATTGCTATATGTTTTTACAATTGTAGTATTGTAAGCTGATGTACACATTTTATCTCTATAATCTAATGTTTATATGCAATATTTGTCTCTCATCCATCTTTATTACTATTGACAATTATGGATATTTTGGTACCAATTGCTCATCGCCCTGCATTACTCTACTTATTTCTTTAAAGGGATCGGGTAACTTGTCAAATGGTTGATAAAATGTGTATTTCTATGATCTGAAATGTACAGCGAGTGATATGTGATCATTCCATGGTAAATAAATGTCATATGACTGTGTAATGAGTGAAAATGCAAAGTGATATTGCACTCATTGCACTGACTTTCTACACAGATATAATTATCCTCTAGATAATTATAAATCTCAACACTTCATTTATACATATCTTTATAACGGAAGAGAAATTTGGAAAACCCAACACTGTTTCATGCTTCTATCGGTAATATGAATACAATTAGGTACATTGTATGTGAAAACTAGTAGATTCCAAGTAAGTTTTGAGGATTTTGACAATGTTAGTAGGACTGGTCTTGTAGGTGTAACTTGCTGTTTTCCAATTTTGTTCAATGCTCAAAATTAGCACTGGTCTGCGGGTCCTGGACCGCCTGAAAAGGCGACCAAATAAAAATAATTTATAATGCTTTCCTTTGTTTGGGGCCACCAGATTTGGGTTTTGGGCTACTAGAATTTGAACAATCTTGTTTTTGCTTGCCTGACTGGGCCACAAGGCAAAAATGTTTATTTCAAGCATTGCCATATTCATTTTATGTCAATTTCAGGTGTGTATCTCCCCCTCCTATGGGAGCCCAGCTTTTGCTGCAAGTCTCCCATCACTCTGGCCTACACCCGTGGCCACTTCTCAGCACTCGTGGCTCAGGAGTCAGCATCGGAGGACAATCGTGGCGCAGGGGCCAAGCTGGACAGCAGCGACAACACGATGACCGTCCACCTGCCCCTAGTGGACAGTGAGGGCAAACTGCTGCCTGTCCACTTCATCACGCCATTAGAAGTAAGCCACTTTGTAAACAAAATAAATATCTATTATATTTGTAGTTAAATTAATTTGGTAATTAGTTAAATGACTATTGATGTACCGTATTTACTGACATATAGGCCGCTAAAACATAGACCAATAATAAAAATGAAAAAACATGGGTGCAAAAACGGGCAGAAAAAGAAAATGGGGAAAATTAGAGATGCCAAAAATGTTTAATTCTCTGGTGATCACGCAATTAAAAATTATTGGTAAACAATCGCTGATACAGCATTGATGTTTGTAAGCGCAACTCAACCGATAGCCAAAATGATGGTATGCAGCACACAGATAATTGATCAATAATCCTAGGCTAGACTAGATAGTTAGAGTGATACACTAGAATGTAAAGACTATATTGATGAACGTACTACAGCTACTTCATTGGCTGACTTTAATTGAATAAGAATGCACTTATATTTGGTTGACCATTTGGGCCAGTTGGAAATTTAGTGGCCCAAAGCTAATTTTTAGTAGCCCCGTGTGAGCGAGCCTGTGCTTATTTAAAGCATTGGCTTATATCTGCATTTGTGAATGTGTCATCATTCTCGACTAGAATACTAAATATTTTGTAAATTTATTGCTGTGTCCTACTTTAGGTTGGTACTGAGGAGCGGTTGCTGAACGAGTGGCTTGACTGCTGCTACACAGCCGCAGGCACCTTCGTGGCACAGCAGGTTCATCAGCGGCAACGCCCAGTGGTGGTCGGCCAGATGGTGGAAGAGTGGCTCCAGAGATACCGTAGGATAGCTCAGCAAGTATGACACCGGGCTCTTTAGAGTGCACTCGAGGGACATTTAGCTGGTATTCCAGATGTACCGTTGTATAGCTTTGATTAAGTATGGCGCTGGGCTGACTTGGGTCTTTGGGGTGCTGTAGATACTACAAAATGTTTAGCTGGCATTCTAGAAGAAGTGCGAGAGAGCCCAGCAAGTATGTCACTGGGCTATCTGGACTCTGGTCACGTGCTTTTTAATAGCTGTTTTTTTCCCAAAGCTATTGCCCCACAAGTATGGTGCTTAGTAGCTGGATTTTTAACTGGTGTTGTGGTGGTAAGGCCAGATAGCACACCAAGTCCAACCCTAGAATTGCAAACTTTTAGCTGGTTTTGCTCTGCAAGTAAAATGAAAGTTATCCTCTCACTGGAGCACAAGAGATGCTGTGATTATGGTACTGAAGTTTAATAGGCTGTTGTTGTTGAGGTACCGATTGATGGCCAAGCAAGTATGATTGGGTTCTTTCTAGGGGTGCTCTAGGAGTACTGCATAATGTTTAGCTGGTATTCTAGAGCAACCACCTGACAGCCAAGCAAGTATGATGTTGGGTTCTTGCATCCAAGGGTTGCTCTAGAGTTACAGTGTATCATTAGGCTGCATGATGTTAGATTATTGCATTGCCGGTACTATATTCTAGAGGTACATGTACCACTAGATAGAAAAGGAAGTTTATTGTTGGATTCTTATAACTAGAGGTACTGCATTGTGACGTTTGGCAAGTATTTTAGAGGAACCTCCAGTTACAAGCCAAGCGAGAATTATTAGGTACCGTATGTTTTCTGCTCGACTTTGCAGCTGGGTATTTCAGTTTTTAGTTGAGTTGTTGTGAGGTGTTCAAGAATGGCATCAAACCTGGTAGCTTCAGAAGACAGAAATGTCTTTGCCATAGAACATCAGTTCAAAATGTGGACAGCAATAAGAAAGCATTCCAAAAAAGATTTACCAAGCAAAGCAAACGGTAAAGTCTCTCGCTGTTCAAACCAGTGGTACCAACATCCATGCAACACTCTGTACAGTTTGCTCCTACCTAGGGGTGCTGGACAGAGTAAAAGAATCATCTGGTCATTTTAAACTTGGCAAACACTTTAAATATATGTATCTGGAGCATGAATGCGCAGCTCTTGTGCTAATGAATTCCCAACCCCTTGACTACAAGATAATGTGTATAGACGTATTGCGTGGTCTACCAGTGGCCGAGAGCACGATCATGACCCAGGACCAGCCCTAGTGCCATTGATCTCTAGATATGCTTGTGTAATCCTGTACGGTTGAATGAGTAAGGACGATATGTGTGCTTTGCTACATTCTATTGATCTTGATGTTATTATAGCACATTGACATTGATGAGTTAGAGCCAAAGATGCTAATTACCATAGTAAATGTGGCTGGTCCGTATTCGGGCCCCTGGGCCCTGGTTCCAGCTGTGAATGGACGTAACATGGTACCACTTCTTACTTGAGTACTAATTTAGCACTGATGTGTAATAATTTTGCAAACATACGTATACATGAACATGTAGTTAACAACTGGTGCTCTTATGAAAATAGTCTATAGAAAATGAAATGATTACAAAAGGTATACTTGCACATTAATCATTCATAATTCTGTTTATAGTGCAACCTCACATCTCTGGAATATAATTCACACATTATAACTGCCTCAGGAGCATGTACTGTTGTCAGAGTCTCCTCAACTGCATATATTTTTTATAGGACTGATATGACAGATTCTAATTTTGTAGTCTGATGTATTAGGATTTAGGGAGTGCATAATAGCAGTGTGTAAAGGATGAAAGGGAAAATTCATTATCTTTGAGGTACTGATTGTATGATCTGCATGATTATTGATTTGTTTGTTTTTAATTGTATATAATTAATGCATACAACATATTTTGAAAGTTTTGATTTTCCTTTTAGTTTAGCTTACTTATATTTGGGCTTATTATGCCTCCTCCGCCAACGAAGTGGCCAGAGGCATTATGTTTTTGGTTGTCCGTCTGTCCATCCGTCCCGTTTTCGTTCTTGTGATATCTCCAGAACCGGTGGACAGATCAATTTCAAATTGGGTATGAGTATATATTAGGGTGACAATGATCTGATTATATTTTGGGGGCGATGAGGTCAAAGGTCAAGGTAAAAATAGCTTGTAATGACAAAATTTCAAGAAATTAATGTCAGATTTAAATTGAACTTGGTATGTGAATGTATCTTAGGTAGCCATACAATTTTGGGGTCATAAGTCAATGTCACAGGAATCATATATGCAAAAATAGCTTGTTATTGTGATATCTCAAGATCTGGTTGATGAATTACCATCAAAATTGAGTACACAGAATTAATTCAGTGCATGTTAATTTGGGCTTAATTGCGTGATAGTTGAGGCATCATTTTTGACTGCGCGCAGTCGAAGATCCATCTAGTTTTTATTCTGTTATGTATTGTTTGGCAAATTGAATATTGGTTAATAACTTCAATCATGCCCTTACACCTGTGATGACAGTTTAATATACATTTCAGTGGCTTGATAAATATAAGTATAGCAATTTTGAAAGAGAAATTTGAATCCTGTTAAATACTACAAGTAAAACATCAGGCAACTGAAAAATATATTTGTTATTCGTATCAATGTGCAGTTGGTAAATGCCGGATGAAGTTAATGACAATGAGAGAAATAGGTTTGCAATGCTTTTTATTATTCATTTATTTCATACAAAAAGCAGGAACATTATATCTATTTTTGTATTTATGATGGTGTTAAAATACAGTAAAGAATTGAAGGTCATTTGCAAAAAAATTGTAATTGTGAATTGTAATGTGCTTCTAGAAGGCAAAGAAAAGAAATATTAACCTAGAATTCAATCTAATTTGATGTAAGTTTTGATTTAGATTTTCAGTGCAATGCTTAGTTAAGAAGGTATTACGAATGTTGCGAATTTTGTAGTATCTAAAATATGGACAGATATCCTACTTAGTATTTTTCATCATGAAAATTGTTTCATTTTATGTATATATATATATATATATATTATAGTGAAAGTATTACTAGAGGCAAGGCGTAACTAGCTGTAGATCTTCAGTTTATTTATCGGCTTAAAGGGATAGTTGAGTTTTGGTATAGAGGGCGCTACACTAAATAATTTTGTTTGTGAGATAATGAAAAACGAGTGTCAAATTTGAAAGAGCATACAATTTTAATGACAGAATAAACTTTATTTGATCAAAATCGGTTCAGAAACGGCTGAAATATCCATAAACATATCCATTTGTAATAATTGTGGGGTCCCACAATAATTCATTAATTTTGAACCAGCCGTTAATATTTTTTTTTAATGCTTCCTCTTTTCAAAAATTTACAAAAGAGGTTTTTAAATAGCTGTTGATTATCTCTCTATCTTATCATTTTTCAACAAAACATCACATGCACAATATTATATTTAAAATGGTTGAAACCAATAAGTTTTTAGAGAGCGCCCTCTTAAGTTATATCAGCTCCTTTTTAATGATAACAGGCTTTTTTACATTTCAAGCATGGTGGCGTTATAACTATTAGTTGTAATGTAATGGTGCAGGTTTTGGTTACTAAAATTAAGTTTGACCAAACCTGTCCTATCTTTACCAAAACTCGCCTATCCCTTTAAATAAACTAAAGATCTACAGCTAGTTACGCCTCGCCTCTAGTAAGGTAATACTTTCGCTATAATAATGTGCACTATTGGCAACCAGACGTGTATGTGGGTAGCATCACTCTTTGCCCTATACAGGGTGGCCCAAAAAAAACGGAACGGGGCACTTCCCAAAATAAAGTAGCACATGTATTATGTCCATCGGATAGAGTGTCTTTTCAAATGAACAACGATACCAAGAACAGTCAATTTGGTCGTGTAGTTTTTGTTTTAGGGCCCTGTGAGTGACACCATGTCAGGTTCTCTTTTTTGTCAATTTGTATTGAGCCAGCGCTTGATGAATTGCACGAACCGCCGTTCATATCGTTGAGCATCGCGCACTATTGTTAGTGTGCACTCAGTCGTGTGCCAAGAGAATGGGCCTGGTCGCTGAATGGTATTACGGGCAAGGAGTGCGGTTAAACTGGCATTGACTAGGTCGAAATCGACATAAATCGGCACCTGACATGGTCTCACTCACTGCGTCCTTAAAGGTATGGTGACAAGAAAACTGCCTCAAAATTGGGTTTTACTGTATCTAAGGTAGATTTTCATGAAGATTACTAATACAAACATATTTTCCTCGTGGGAAAACCCGGTAAAATAAAAAAATCAACTTGTAAATTCTCTTTCGGAACCCCCGTAAAAAAACTGAGTCCCGGGCGAACAAAAAATGACGTCATCTTTGTGACGTCACCGGCAGGCAATCGCAGTTTAGCTCGGTCATAGACGTACACGCTGAGTACAATACTCACGTTGACACAGAGATATTATTTCCATTTGTTTCAATATTTGCAAACATTTGTTCAGGTTTATATCATGGGACGATATACACTCAGATGTGTAGCTGCATCCTGCTACAATTCATTTCTTAGCAATTCTTAAGCATTTTCAGTAAAACCTCAATTTACAAGCAAAAACGAGTTTGTTTTACAAGCAAGTCATAGGCTCTGCATGTAAACAATGCACATTCCTCCGCGTTGCGGTCTGCATGTGATGTCATGAATCGGGTGACACGTGCGCACATTTCCGCTCTGCTATAAATGACTTTTTTTAGGAGCATGGAACGCCGATGCGTAATAAAGCAAAAAAGTTGCATGAAATTTACCTTTTTTTCCCAACTTAAGGATTTCTTTGAAAAAAAGAGTGTGGCATATCAATAAAGGCACATATTTAAAGCTATAAACCTGAATCAAAGCCGGGATTGCACCCCTCCTTTAAACAAAAACGACCTGACCAAAATTACTGTTCTTGGTATCGTTTTTCATTGGAAAGGACACCCTATCCGATGAACATAAACATTGTGGTATTATATTTTGGGAAGTGCCCCGTTCCGTTTTTTTTGGGCCACCCTGTATATATATATATCAAAAGTTAACATTCACAGAATTTTGATTTAATGAACTTTTGATATAGTCCATTTGCGATTCTGAGCGGAACTTTTACATACGGTATGTATATATTTATATCCCTCATAAGAATGTTCTAGCCATGTGATTGGTCAAAATGTTGTCACGTGTTCAAGTATAATTTCTCTCATACACTCCCCAACATCGCCTAGAGAGGTAAAGTACTTTGATAGTACCTTTTTTGTCAGGGGTAACAAACTTTTTGGCTCTGCTGATACGCATGTAATTCTCATAGGACACGTTGTTAAAAATCTGTATATTAGGAATCGGCGAACACGTTTACAGACAAGTTGTTTTGCCTCCATGACAACTAAGTGCGCAGAGGCAGCCAATGGGAACACTTGTGGGCGCACTTAAATGAGCAAAATAAAAGCGTGTTGGTGCGCAAAGTTTAAGCGCAACTACTTTTATATGCGCTAAAAAGATAATGGAATTAGCGTCTTTAACTTTTCATCATGAATTTTACTCGTGTGCAGGATTTAAAAAATTAAAGTAAAAGACTTGATCAATTGCTCAATATTACCCACTTTTGGACCCTTTTTGTTTGTTATAGGTCTTTTTTAAACAAAACAACATGAGGGATATAAAGCAAATAACCAAATCTGTGATGGATGCAAACCATATCACCTCGGCACGTATAGTTTTGCCATCACCCTCCCAGTCGATGGTTATTTGCGTAATTTACCGTATATTTATGTTTATAGGGCAAAGAGTGCTGCTACCCACGTACATGTTTGGCTGCCAATAGTGTACATTATTATAGGTGAGGCATAACTAGCGTATATTTTATTTAAAGGGCATTGTCTCGACTCAACGCTAGTTACATCTCGCCTCTAGTATTCCTTTCACCTATATATATGTTTATATATAGGAAAACATCAAAAGCTAATAAATACTCGGTGAAAATCTTTTTAAGCTGATATTTTGTCAAACTGACTTATTTTTAATTCATGTATCATCAAAATAGAAAGCCTCTCTAAAGATGCCAAATCGCAGGAGTGCGCAAAGCGCGGCAAGGAGTATATACAGTCCAAAAAGAATGGTACAGTTGGAAAATAAATTTTAAAGGTATGAAGGTAATTTGGCAAATATACATTTCTGGTGTCATATTAAAGGAAAATAATCAGGGGGTGTATTCTGAAAATTCTCTTTTCTCGAAAAGTGTATTATCTTAGGCTTATGACAAAATACGTATTCTGAAAACTCTCATAACTTTTGTATCATCTCTGAAGTTTGTTAACCTCTATCAGCTGGCGCGCCTTGCCAAGCAATTGCGCATTTGCGCAAGCAGGGGTGTATTATTTTGTCAAAAATATGTATTCTGAAAATTCTCTTTCCTTTCTCATCTTATCATAAATTTATCATAAATTGTACTCATATGCTGAGACAGCTATGGGGCCCCTATGGGGCTGTCTTCTTTTTGTTATATCTTGTTTTAAAATATTTAAAGACATTTATTTGAGATTTCAAAGAGCTCCCCATGTTTGTTGTGTGCGTGAGTGTGTGTGTTTGAGAAAAAGTTGGAAAATGAGTGAGGGGGAGAAAATTCCATTGAAAATTTTACCACATTAAATTAAATCCTTACAAAAATATTCCAAAAAATATATACTGTAGTTCTTGAACGTTGATTGAAAATCGCATTTGTGCGCGAAGCTAGTTAGATGCGTGCATTTAAAAAACATGTCACGCATACGCAATTTAACCCACTTTGATTGGCTGAGGAGGCACATTAACATTTTGTTACAACGATTGTGATTGGTTAACTCAGCAATAATGGGCGTGGTCAGGGCAAGAAAAGATACCCTTAACCCGTTGAGGATGAATTGATTTTGGTATAACACGCATTCTCCATAGACTCAAGCCCGAAATATTTCGGGACCAGTCCTCGACGGGTTAAGACAATTTTTCAGAATACCAATTTATGACAATTTTAGCGGTGTATTATCTTATGGACTTATGACAAAAGATAAGACAATTTTCAGAATACACCCCCAGGCTTCCTGCTGGTTTTTATTTCAGCTTAATTGGGTTTGTCAGTCGTTAGATATGGTCGTTTGTTTGTAAAACATTGAAATCCACTTTGTGCCAATTTACGTTCTGTATATTACATCACTTACCAAAACGTAATTATTCTCAGAGTGCCTGAATTCCATTTTAATGGATTTCACGCCTGTTGTTGGATCAACAGATGGCTTTACAAAATCTTCAAAGATATGTCTACAATGCGAGCCTTTGCTACACTTTAACATCAGTTAAAGGTACCGTTGAGTATTGGTATTTCCCGAAGTGCCCCCCGATATTTTTTTGTGAGATAATGAAAAACTGACTGTCAAATTTGAAAGAACATACAATTTTAATGACAGAATAAACTTTTATTTGATCAAAATCGGTTCAGAAATGGCTAAAATATCCATAAGTATATTTTTATTCAAAAGATTCTTCACCGGCAATCACCAGGGGATATTCAGACTTTTTAGAAACAAAATTTTAAATGCTTAAAGACTACTTGGAAAAAAATCTGAATAGGTTTTTAAAAGTCGTTGATGATATCTCTATTGAATCATTATTTTAACAAAACATTAAATGCACAATTTTGTATGAAAAATGGCTAACACCAGTGATTTTTTTAAATAGTGCCCTCTTGAGTTGTAACGTCTCTTTTTGAATGATAACAGGGGTCGTTTGTAATTGTGTATACTTTTCGAGCATGGTGAAATTATAACTATTACTTTGTACCGTAATGGTGCAGGTTTTGGTTACTAAAGTTAAGTTTGACCAATACTCAACTATCCCTTTAATAACTGTTATCCCTTGAGGAAAGACTTTTTACGGTCTCAATATTCAAACGCAAAGCCTGACAAATGTCTTCAATCAATTCCATTAATATTAAAAAGTTAAAAATTATCCAGAAAATTTGATCTCACTATATTTAATCATTGTTAACCCTTCCAACATCAGCAGTGACAAATATAATTGTACTCTAGCCATTATTGCATCGTTATTATACCATAACAATTAGTGAGAATACCCAAAGGTGTGCAATGAATGTCCATCGCCATTTTCAGTACAAATACGCAAACCGGCACAAACAGGTTTTTGTATATTTGTATACAATCAGACAATAATCGAGATCCGCTGAAGGGAAATATGTCATACAAGAAGCATCTGAAAGCACAACTCGTCCCCTTTAATATAGTACCAAATAATCTAAGGATTTTTTAAACATCATATTTTAATAATTTTTTTCCTGACTGTACCATCTTTACATATACTATACATGTATATAATATGTACAAATTCCATAGGCATGGCTCAAATTTAGCACTGGAGCAATGTCCAGGGGCCACTGAAAATAAGTTTTGGGCAACCAAAATTTCACTTATGCCAAATGTTATTGCCTGAATGGGCAACTAATTATATTATACATTTGTAATGCTGTTCAAAAACAATTTAAAAACCATTTTGCGATATTTTCAGAAATTTGTAGGATTTATAAATATTTTTCTTAAATTATTTAATAAAAGTTGATACCCAACATTTATTTCAATCCGATATATTTAAGGATACTTCAGCCATTTCTGAACCGATTTTGATCAAACAAAGCTGATTGTCATTCAAATTGTGTGCTTTTTCACAGTTTACACTTAGTTTTTCATTACCTCGCATAAATGAAGTGCCCTCTAAACCAAAACTGAACCATCCCTTTTAAAGGGACATTCCCTATTTTGCAAGCCAAATTTCAAAAGTTGCGAGGTTATTGTCTTATATGAAAGAAAATGTCATTTAATAGCATGCCTGAACAAATTAGGGCTTGAAATCTCTTTTTCATGGAGTTATAGACCTAAAACTAATAAACCGTCGTCCAACAATTAATTGTGCATTATACGCATATTCACCCAGTGAGGAAGTTCGTACAAGGATTCCACGAAGTACCACAACGCTATGCGTGACCCCTACGTGACCCGCGCTAGCTACGTGACCCGCGCACAATTAAGAATAGCATGACCGCACACTAGGCAAAATAACCAAGCCTCGCTTAAACTGACTACATGTAATTACATATTCTTCATTTTTGAGATTTTTTTCCGTGACATACCTTTACAAATGTCGGCTTCACAATACCTTTACAAGAATAAGTACAATATACAGTGTAGTTGTAATATTATGCTAAATCAGTTAAACTCTTTTATTGACCGATATATAGTCTGATGGAGGGATGCATCGTTTTTCTTTCGTAGAATCCAAATTATAGGGCTGTTCGATCTGATCCGTCAACTGGAAACTATTCAGACGTTTTGTAAAAGAGGGACTGTCCCTTTAACAAGATACATTTAGTTATTAGGTCTACGAGTCCCTTTTCCATTTATCTATAATTATTCATTTGGTTGTTTAAACATGACAACCTCATATTTCTGAAATAGAAACTTTACTACATCAAAACTTACATACATGTAATACCATGTATGGTGTACATGTATGTTCTGTACCAGGAGGCGCAAATTGCCAAGCTTACACAACATATCTTTGGTTGAGAAAGGAACGGGTAGAAATATAGAAACCAATGTAGCTCTGAGCTGTGGAAAGTTCCCAAATTAGACATTATTATCTTAACTTCTTGAGTGCCAAGCTCGCATTTTTGCGAGTTACAATACACAAATGCCATAGAGCATTAAAATCCCTGGCACTTTAAGAATTAAAGCTTCACATCATGTAATCAACAAGATGGTATGGCGCGTAACTCAATTTAGCCAAAAATCAACTTCTCACTCTCATCCAATGATATGATATCCCATTACAATGTTCCCATGATCATTCGATATATTTAAGTGATTCAAAAGAAGAGGAGATTAACATATATAATTATTTGGTTTTTTTTCACTTGAAGGTATTTTATTTCAAATTTAATTTAGGTATAGAAGTGTTGTTATATGTATTTTCAAGTCATAGACAATGCATTTATTGGTCACAGTACATATTTTAGTATTAGAGGCATTTTACTATATTAACAGTAAATCATATGGTTATAAGGACCTCTGAAATAACAAACCCTCTTTATACAACAAGGTAATTTTCTAGTCCGAACTCTTCATATTTTTGTTTTTTCCCTTTTGTAACACAGTAATTGCCATTGTCCATATGTCCTTGTTATAACAAGGTTCCACTGTATCTGTAATGTTATTTCTGATCTTCCTGATTGAGTAAGTCCCACCAAAATACTGCAGGTATTATAAACCAGAACGTCAATGACGTAGCGCTCATCCGGCATCTCGCAACATCAAATATCGCAAATTTCATGTGGTACACTTTTCAACTGGTCAAAAAATTAAAATGTGATGCCCTGGAAGGGACAAAAAAAATAGAGTGAACAAAATATAAATTTGACGCCCCAGAAGGGACATGGGAAAACAAAAATAAAATAAATAAAATAAATTAAAAATTAAAAATAAATAAATAAATTTAAAAAATAAATAAAATGAATGAATGAATGAATGAATGAATGAATGAATGAATGAATGAATGAATGAATGAATGAATGAATGAATGAATGAATGAATGAATGAATAAATGAATAAATGAATAAATGAATAAATGAATAAATGAATAAATGAATAAATGAATAAATGAATAAATGAATAAATGAATAAATGAATAAATGAATAAATAAATAAATAAATAAATAAATAAATAAATAAATAAATAAATAAATAAATAAATAAATAAATAAATAAATAAAAAATTACCATAATTAATGAATGGAGAAAAATTTCAAAATTCTGTGTAGAAGTTTAGTGTACCAAAGTTAGCTCTACCAGATAAAGCAAACCAAATCAAAATCGGTCGAGAAATGAAGGAGAAGAAGCATTTTTTGTGATTTTTGGAATAAATTTGCATAAATTACCATAATTAATTAATGGAGACAAATTTCAAAATTCTGTGTAGAAGTTTAGTGTACCAAAGTTAGCTCTACCAGATAAAGCAAACCAAATCAAATTCGGTCGAGAAATGAAGGAGAAGCATTTTTTGTGATTTTTGGAATAAATTTGCATAAATTACCATAATTAATTAATGGAGAAAAATTTCAAAATTCTGTGTAGAAGTTTAGTGTACCAAAGTTAGCTCTACCAGATAAAGCAAACCAAATCAAAATCGGTCAAGAAATGAAGAAGAAGCATTTTTTGTGATTTCGAATAAATTTGCATAAATTAGCATATATAATGAATTTCACGATTCTGTGTAGAAGTTTTAAATCCCCCTCCTAGCCCTATCTTATGAAACAATCAGAATCAAAATCGGTTGAAAAATAACGAAGAAGAAGCATTTTGAAAACTGTGGACGGACGGACGGACGGACGGACGGACGACGGACGCCACGCCATGGCATAAGCTCATCGGGCCCTTCGGGCCGGATGAGCTAATAAGCAAAATGTACATGCGGAAAAAAGTAAACTTTAAGTGATAATGATGAATATATAATGGCTATATTATTGAGATTTTCTAAACACAACAAAAAAAGTAACTCCCCCCCTAAGCAAAATGGCGTAACTTTTTAACGAATTGGGTTTGAGCAACATAACTTGGCAGGAATGTTTCTAAATTGATTGGCTAACGTCTCTGTGAAAATGAATTTGATCCGCCATGCCATGCATGAGTGAAAAATGTCACTTTTCAAAAGTCACAAGAGTCAAAAAGTGAAAATTCTGCCTTTGATGTGTGGTCACTCATCCATGACTCGACGGACCAATTTCATTTTCACACATAAGTTAGTCAATACATGTAGGAACAATCCTGTTGAGTTATTTTGCTCAAAACCTTTTCGTTAAAAAGTTATGTTATTTGATTAAAGGGGACTTATTTTTGTGTTGAGTTTAATAAACTCAACAAAAAAGTAAGTCTCCTGATTAGAATAACATAACTTTTTAGCAAAAATGTTTTGAGCAAAATAACTCGGCAGGATTGTTCCTACACTTATTGACTAACTTCTGTGTGAAAATGAAATTGGTCCATCGAGTCATGCATGAGTGAGCACACATCAAAGGAAAGATTGGCACTTTGTGTGCTCACTCATGCGTGACTCAATGGACCAACTTCATTTTCACTCAGAAGTTAGTTACAAAGTGTAGGAACAATCCTGCCGAGATATTTTGCTCAAAACATTTTTGTCAAAAAGTAACGCCATTTTGATTAAGGGAACTTACTTTTTTTGTTGTGTGTATTACAAAAGCGTGCATGATTCATAAACACACAAAAAAAAGTGAGTCCCCTAATCAAAATGGCGTCACTTTTTGACAAACTTTTTTTGAGCATAATAACTCGGCAGGATTGTTCCTCTACTTTGTGACTAACTTCTGAGTGAAAATGAAGTTGGTCAATTGAGTCACGCATGAGTGAGCACACAAAGTGCCAATCTTTCCTTTGATGTGTGCTCACTCATGCATGACTCGATGGACCAATTTCATTTTCACACAGAAGTTAGTCAATAAGTGTAGGAACAATCCTGCCGAGTTATTTTGCTCAAAACATTTTTGTTAAAAAGTTAAGTTATTCTAATCAGGAGGAGACTTACTTTTTTGTTGAGTTTATTCCAACAATACTGATCAATTAAACTCAACACAAAAATAAGTCCCCCTTAATCAAATAACATAACTTTTTAACGAAAAGGTTTTGAGCAAAATAACTCAACAGAATTGTTCCTACATTTATTGACTAACTTATGTGTGAAAATGAAATTGGTCCGTCGAGAATTTTCACTTTTTGACTCTTGTGACTTTTGAAAAGTGACATTTTTCCTTTAATGTGTGCTCACTCATGCATGGCATGGCAGATCAAATTCATTTTCACAGAGACGTTAGCCAATCATTTTAGAAACATTCCTGCCAAGTTATGTTGCTCAAACCCAATTTGTTAAAAAGTTACGCCATTTTGCTTAGGGGGGGAGTTACTTTTTTTTGTGGTGTTTATTTAGTTTATAAAGTTTAATTGAAAGCTGTGTTTGATTTCAAGAAAAAAACATTTTTGTGTGCATTCATAGTTCTTTTTACTTGTACACACAATTTGTTTGAACTGTACCATGGATAATCATAGCGCCAGGGGGGTGTTTCACAAGATCCAATGTAGAACTTGACACAAAGTCGGACTTTAAAATTATGGAAAGCCATTTGTAGCTTAGGAATTAAACATATTCAAGAACCCAAATGCAAATATTTGTAACTTTCCACAAAATTTCACATCAATAACTTAGTCTCTTTGATAAAAGAAAATATTAATGATTTTGTAGGCCTGCATGTTTAAAGAACTTGTTTAACAATTTGACAAATAAACGTATGGCTTTCCATAATTTAAAGAACTTGTTTAAAGGGGAATTCCACCCCAGAAATGTGATGTTTGCTATAAAATGAAGTGAATATGAAGAATCATGATTGAAAAATTTAAATTTTCTTAATAACAAAGCACATTTATGAGCTTACAAATTCCAAAGAGGTTGGCCCATCGATATTCTTCTATGAATTCGTGAAAACAAGCAGAGAAAATTTTATTTTTGATGTTGCATGATGTTGCATATGGCGGCAATTTTGAAACGATCGCTCATTACTACATGATGTTCAAATAGGTATAACTCCTGTGTTTCTTGTCTGATTTTGATCATGTTTTTGTGTGCATGGCTTTCTTGAGTGCTATACATTAACCAACCAGGGGGGTGTTTCACAAAGATCCTAAGTTGAACTTAACTTAGTTGGATTTAGTCATTATAATGGAAAGCTGTTAGTTTAACAATTTTGTAAAATTTGTTCTAAAACGCATAAGATGTTGAATCAAATCATTGATATTTTATATTTTCATGGGGATTTCATGTTTTAATTTTGATGTAAAATTCATGAAAAGTCCAAAATACTTGCATTTTTGCTTTTAAATATACAATAATACATGTTTTTTTTTAATTCCAAGGCTACAAATGGCTTTCCATAATTTTAAAGTCCAACTTAGAGTTAAAGTGATCCCTGTAAAGTGTCAGATATTGCACAAAATGACATTTGAGACTTCAATCCTATATCAATAGCATTGTAAAATACAATTGCAAGATTTGTGAAAGTAATAATCGTCCGTTTGACGATATCCGCATCCGTGTATACAGACCAATCCGCCGGCCCGAGTCCGTGATCGCGTGGCGCGCCGGCTGGGCGTGTTCAGCTACGGCAATTGTACTTTTTACCAAAACCGTTGGGCAACGGTTTTGAGATGATGATTTTCAATGATAATTATCTTCATCTTACCATAAGCTAAACAACACGGCAGAAGAGAAACGAGGAAGCTCCAAATAATTTTCGTGGAGTTAGACACTTTACATGGATCACTTTAAGTTCCAAGCCTGCCATGCACTACCCTAATATGTGCTCCTTGTCAGGAATCTCGGAACTTAAAGGTTCTCATTCATGGGGATGTTGAGAGCACTGTTCGAAATGCTTTCAACTGGGCTAATTTTGTGTGCACTGCATAAAAAAAACATAAGCCAGGGTATATTTCACATTGTTGGTAAGATGGCACTGTAAAATATTGCAACAGCCATAATAGTCCTTATGTATTAATTAGTTTTGCTTGGAATTTCTCTTTGGTTTGAATCAATTATTTTCCATTTTCCAACCATTTTTAGCACAAAATCAAATTATTTCAGTATATAAAAATAATGCCATTGCAGAAAGAGATACAATCGATAGTAAGTTACAATTAAGTGCAAGTCAGATCATGTGTTCTAAATGCGCAAATCTGATTGGTTAAAACGCGCACCTCTGACTCACAATCGATGGTATCTCTTTCTGCAACGGGGCTCAGGTTTTATAAATCCTAGAAAAGCTCAATTTCCGTAGGATTTGCAGACAAATGACGAATTAGAGTGATTTTTGGGCTGACATTGACTTATAAAAGGTCAAGTGACTTTGTAATCAGGTAGAACTGGTCTTCACAAATTTGGTCTCAATAGATGCGTAAAGACTTCAATGAAAAAACTCATGAAGCGGTGCTGAGATACCTGCCCGTGTTGCAGAATTATCACACTAAAAGTCGAGGGGGGCAGACTCCAACCCCCCCCCCCCCGCCCTTTTAGCATTAAAAGAATATAAAATAATATATAATAATGATTATTATACATAATATTTATATAGCGCTTAATACTGGTGTTCCTATTAAAAGCGTCATGATATGATTCTGATATGAATGGTATTTGAATGTGCCGTGGCTTAGAAGAATTTGTTTTATAGCTCAATATTTAGACAATTTGCAGAGTGCAACATCAGTAGGAAGGACTGCTTGGTTAACATGTATCCAAGCAAGATTTCACTACTACTGGCTGTTTAATATGCATCTTATGAAATCCATTTGGTCGGCTGATTTTGGTATGTATCTGAGGTTATTATTTTGTCCTGGCTAGTATTACAAAACTACTATGTATAAATGTTGTGTATTTGTATGCCTCCGCAACGAAGTGGCCGGAGGAATTATGCTTTCGGGTTGTCCATCCGTCTGTACGTACGTCCCGTTCTCGTTATCGCGATATCTCTAGAACTACGGTAGTTGACGACAGATTTCCACCAAACTTGGTCCATATATGTATCTTAAGGAGCCAATGAACTGATCAGATTTGGGGGTAATGAGGTCAAAGGTCACAGGGCTATTTATATATGCAAAATAGCTTGTTATCGCCATATCCCAAGAACCAATTGACGTATTGTAACCAAACTTGATACATGTATGTATCTTGAGGAGCCAATGAACTGAGCAGATATTGGGATCATGAGGTCAAAGTCAAAGGTCACAGGGCTCATTATAAATGCAAAAATAGATGGTTATTGCAATATCTCAAGAACCAATAGACTAATTGTCACCAAACTTGGTACATATCTGTATATTGAGGAGTCAATGAATTTATTAGATTTTGGGGTGATGAGGTCAAAGGTCACAGGGCTCATATGCACAAAATAGCTCTTTATTGTCCGTGATATCTCAAGAATCGGTTGACAGATTGCTATCAAACTTTCCACATGTACATGTATGTATATTGAGGAGCAAATGAACTGATTATATTTAAAGGGTCACTAGATCAAAGGTCAAAGTTAACTGTGATCATAAAAATTGTGCAATGGCGGAGGCATCCATTTCGACTGCGCCATCTATAGTTTCATCAGCCACAAGAAAGCAAGCTTCTGTTCACATACTGGATACTGAAATGTTGAACTCAGTTAAGTATTGTAATCATATATGATGTAGTTTTACAACAGAACATCACTAGCTTTTATACACATGAATATCACCTTGTGTGTAATTAAACCAGTGTGATTAAACCAGGAGTTTGAAAGCAGTGCACAGAATAAATTTTGATTAAGATGTGCAAAAACGATAAGTGCTTGTTTCTTTTTGAATGTGTGTTCGGATGTAAATGTACATGTATTTGTACATGTTTTGACCGACCAGATATACTCTTTCCTCTCTTAAGTAAACACAAAACATTTTTCTTAATAATTGTCCATACGAATCTGGTTTAAAATATCTAGTTCACCATTGTCAGGTATATTAATTGGAACTAGAAATATCACTGAATGTGATCAATACCCCCGCAGTACTGGTTTGTGAAGAAGATAAAACAATACAATGATTATTAAGTGAAGAATCAACATTATATGGTGCACTGATATTTTTGGAGCAAATGTGTGGTTACCATGGCAATGCCTTATCATAAATTATGTCTTGCACACCATCACCTCAAGAACATCAAGTATACCAAGTTTTATTCGAATAGCTCAAAAAATGCAAAAGTAGTTTGCTCTACATGGTTTTTATATCAAAATTACACATTTTTTTCAAAATTGTGGTAACCATGGCAACACCTTATCTAAAAGACACAAAAATATGTCTTGCACACCCTCACCTTAACATTAAGTGTACCAAGTTTCATCAAAATTGCTCAAAAAATGAAAGTAGTTCGCACCAGCACAAGATTTTCCTATTTTTGGTGCAAAATTGTGGTTACCATGGCAACGCCTTATCCAACATTCACGAAAGATATGTCTTGCACACCCTTACCTCAAGAACATTAAGTGTACCAAATTTCATTACAATTGCTCAAAAACTGTGGAAGTAGTTCGCTCCACAAACTGTTTGCAACGGACCGACCGACCGCCCGACCGACCACACGCTGATTCCTATATACCCCCTTTCAAACTTTGTTTGGGTGGGGGTAATAGACACACATGCAATGGACCAAAGATCACTCTGGTAATTTTGCTGTTGAAAGCAGCAGAGTAAATGACAAGACAAGCTAAAATATAGAATGATTTGTATTGCACAGCATCATATATCCATTACAAGCTGTACACTCATTTTTATTATCAAATGAATAGAAGTTGACCTTTTACAATTTACTGGGAATACACAATTCAACTATATATGCATTTTCTATAATAAATATACAAAAACTTATCAGTACATGTACAAATCATGAATAATATTATACATGTATATACCGTAATAATAATCTTCATGAAACATTTAAATTCATGATTGAATGGAATGTGTTCCAGGAACTTTTTTAAATTTTTGTTATTGTAGTCTAAATCAATGTAATATATCATCAATGTTCAGTTTCACTTTCATCCCATTCATACTTGTGTCTAGCATTGGCTCAGCACTGGCTTAAGGGGAGACTGTACCTTTTTTTGAAAATTTCATTGTTTGGCCTTTGTTTCTCTTTAAACTTGGCAGAAAGGTTTTTGCAGTGACAAAAAGACGATTTCAACAGTCATTTTGTATCTCGAGGTCACGGTCAAGGTCACAGGTCATAAAACAAAGGAAAACAAAGCGATTTTGTATTTCCCAAATAACTTTGTCCCTGATAGTCCTATTGCTCTGAAATTTGGAGGAAAGCTTCATTATGCATGACTCTACAAGTTGAACTACAGCCATTTCATTACCATTTATAACAACCGATTTATGAAGCATTAAAGATAAATATTAATTACGAAACATGATATTGATAATTAAAATATGATTATTCAAATTATACATGTGTGACACATATAAGTGTAGTTCAGATTGTTCAGACAGGTGTCCTCTACAAGTGTGCCAATTTTCAGGTGGATTAAAGAAACTATAGAGAGTCAGGAAAGGAAACGGTGCCATAACGTTGGCATTATTCAATATCTGAGAAAGAGCCATTTAAAGTTTTGTTTTTCTTTACATTTTAAGTACGTTCGTCTCATTAATATCACTTTTTGAGGGGTCTAGAATACATATTTTCTGTTTAAACTTTGCAAGATGATAATTGAATGTACAAAGAAGATGGCTAAGTAAAAATACTTTTTTAGACGTAAAACAACATTTTGGGCAAATTTGGGGTACAGTCTCCCCTTAATAATAATAATGTATTTATAACGCGCATATCCTCTATGCTCTATGCATCTAATCATTTTCTTCAAAATCAAAGAAGAAATATATCTAGTATGTTCTGAATTCTGTAGAAACACAAGCTAGAACTAATAACAACATTCACCTTTATTCCATCTGTATTACGTCCACTAAAACATGAAGGAAACTTCTTTCAAGTACAGTCAAACCTGTCTTAGTGGCCACCTGTCTATAGCAGCCAACCTGCTATATAGTAGCCATATAAACTTGATCCCCTGCAGAGAAAAACAATGGAATGAACCCGTCTATAGGTGGCCACTTTTCTTACTTCAAAACAACAAAAATTCAATTGTACATTGGCATTACTATTGGTTTGTGAGAAGAAATGTTAAAGAAAGCTGAATATAGGTTAACTGATAACTGCCTGTTTTGGGGTGACAGGTAACCATTTTGGGAAATAACCAAAATAATACAGCAGGGCAATTCTTAGTTACGTGTGTGACCTAAAATATGAACATTTTTGAATTAGGATGCTTATATTTTAGTACTTCGTATAAGAGGAATAGTGATGTATACTTGGGTGGTCATTTTATAAATATTTGGTTTAGAAAGTAATGGGGCAATTCCACGGTAACGGAAGGACATTCAGACGCAATTTTTGAAATTTAATCAAATAATTCCAGGATCCTGCTTATGATTCATCATTGTAAATAACATTTCTGAGACTCTTGGTGGGACACCTTTGATTTCCTATTTTTTAATTATTTTTTTTGACATTACGTTTAATAGATATGGACACTAATGAGGCCGGTAACGGAAGGACGGCAAAATGGACATGGATTTTCAAGTACTTTAGTTATGATCCAATCTCTGTGAAGTTTCAAATGCTATCATGTTATATTGGCTCATAGTCCATTCCCTAATGTTCAAAGAGTATTACAACATTTATTTGAAAAAAATATGTCTATTGGTATATTAATTACAAGAAGTTAATTGCTTCACTGTTCGGTAACGGAAGGACAGAGTTTTTGATTCATTAAAAATATACTTTAGGGCTCTCAAAAAAATGAAATTTTAATGTGAGCACATATTGTGATATCCAATCATCCAATTTGGTACCTTAAAACAGAAAAATAATGGAAAGGAATGCAAAAAATGAAGAAAATCTAGAAATAGGCACTGTGTAGTCCCATGTGTATGGGTTCATGTATGGTGTATGTTTCTCCTATCAGGAGACGTCCAATATTTTTCAAAATCATGTAAACTGAAAGATATCATTATGTGATCATGATTTATGAAAAAATAATCCAGAAAAACTAAACAAGATCAGAAATAATCCTCATTTGATTTTTCCACTTTTGGCTCATTTGGTTTCACCAAGTTGGTATCAACATGACTGTACAGGAGAATATCCTTTTAAAATCTTGATTATTTGCTGAGTTATTATTTTCAAAAAATATATTTAAATATGTAAATGTACGCAAATGAGTATGAGAATGTCTTAATTCAATGTAAAACATAAATCTCAAGGAAGTTTGGACACTGATCTTTGCAAAAATGGAACAAACTGGAAGTAAAAATTGAATTTTTCCCGAAAAAATTTCACTTTTCATAGAATGGCCCAGCACTACCCAGCTAGCCACCTGACGTTGGGCCGATGTCGGAATTTGGTTGCCGGATGTCGGCATATCGCCGTTGGCTCGAGGTTAAAATGTCCGCCAGCCCAACATCGTCACGACGTCATTTTTGTGATATATTGGCATAAGGTCATTTTCCGACAATGGCCCAACATCATGTCATGAGATGATGTTGGGCCATTGTCGGAAAATGACAATATGCCAATATATCACAAAAATGACTTCGTGACGATGTTGGGCTGGCGGACATTTTAACCTCGAGCCAACGGCGATATGCCGACATCCGGCAACCAAATTCCGACATCGGCCCAACGTCAGGTGGCTAGCTGGGTATTAGTGACCCTACAAACATGTAATTTGTCATGGCATATATGGCACACAGCGGAAAACAGTTACCCATTTTGTGGCTGTATGTTATTTTTTGTAGGAAAACTTGAGAAAAACATGTAAACATTTTGTAAACTAATTTACGTCCCAATTGTGCATCAAGTACTACATGTAGTTCAATAAGTTAAAAATTTAAATCATGCATCACTTGTTATTTACCCAACAATATTTGTTATGTAAAATAAAATCAAGTTATTGTACAGGTAAAATGAATCATACAGTAATACATAGTGTAAATGAAAGCAAAATATATTTGTAAAGCTTTTTTTTCACATTTGGACATACGTACATATTTTAAATGCTCCTGCATTGAAACAAAAATCATATTTTGACAATATATCCTGCGATTAGAAAACATTTTGCAAGCACACATTTTCTTTAGAAACTACAAAGTTTCTCCTTGACAAATTAGGTTTATGATTCTGCATTAGCCTGGAATCTACAAGTACGGAACATATCATACCCGGTATATATATATACAGCCTTGTGACCTCTTTGACCTCATGACCACTATTCTAGTAAGTCCATTAGCTCCTCAAACATGTACCAAGTTTGATGGCAATCTGTCAATCGTTTTTCTTTTTGATAACGTGACTACAAGAATGGGACGTACATATGGACATCCCAAAACATAATGCCTCTAGCCGCTTCATTGCAGAGGCATCAAAATTATACTGCCACATTGGAAGTCAAGCATACAAGCTCAACAATGATTTATACTTCTGGTTGAAAGCACTAAAAACATCATTTCAAAGGAAATATAAAAAAGATACATGAAAATGTATAATTTATTTTATATTGATGCATCTACTAATGACAATGGACAATGAACAATGAGCAAAACAAGTGAAACTCATGAGTAAATATCTATCTAGGAGTACGTTTCAGCTAATAAACACTTTATCATAGAAATATGCATTGAGGTTTAGAAATCATCATCATATTTTTCAACAACACAACTTCTATTCAGCTTTCATCATAACCTTTTCATGGAATGTCCATATGTCTTGCACAGCGCATGGTCCCGAACATCGCCCCAGCCGCCGTTGGCTTTGGGCAACCGCGATTTGAGCGGGCGAGTCTTTGGTGTCAAAATAAGCGTCTCTGGGAAAAGTTGGTTGGCATTTGCAGTTAAAACGGCATCTATTCTCGACACCAGATCCTCAGCACTGCACTTGCCTTTGCCTTTATGATGTATTCCACTAGTTTGGAAAATAAAGAACAAAAGTCAGAATTATGATTACTTGGGTAAAATAAATCATTGACAAATATAGAAACTAAGAATTAAAACATGAAGTTAAAACGGCATCTATTCTGAACACCAGATCCTCAGCTATGCACTTGCCTTTGCCTTTATGATGTATTCCACTAGTTTGGAAAATAAAGAACAAAAGTCAGAATTATGATTACTGGGGTTCAATAAATCATTGACAATATAAAAAGGTAGAATAAACAAATCTAAACATAAAGTATGTTACATATTCTTGACACTAGATTTTCATCACTGCATTTGTCTTTGCCTTTATGATGGATTCCACTAGAGAGAGAGAGATGGGAGGAGACAGTCTGAGGAATTGGTTTCAGCCGCTCTAGCAGACATGACTGGGAAATACTCTACCGCCAAACAACAACAAACGTTGTAAATCCACAAGTTTCTCCGAATTGCAATGGCCCCAATGCCTCAGTAATGCTCCTCCGAACATCATGCTCTTTGTATTCTTCACATTTTCACAGACTATTTTGCAAGTATTGACAATCATAAGGTACATAATTGGCCTCTCCAACTAATGTTTTTGCACATGACAAGGTACTTATTACTCAGAAGGCGCTGTTAAGCAGCAGCCGTATTTGTTATGGAGCTCCAATTTTGGATCACATTTTGACTGATTTTGTTACTTTTTAACCTTTTTTTAACTACTGTAAACGTGGTAATATTCTTGTTTAGAGCGCATCCGCAGTGCGCAGACTTGGGGGAAATTTGTTTACAACTGTGACATTTTGTTTACTTATAGCCTGGAATGCAACACTACGTTTTGTTCATCGAGTCGCGATCGGGAGTACAGTATGCATATGGCGCGTGTATAAATGTATGCAGCATGCATGCGCTACTGTGTCTGAGTGAGTGTGCTGGAACTCATCCCGCGCTCTGCAAATCTCTACGCCATAGAACTCTGGTTCGTATTCGTTCGATTCTTGATGATGTTGCCCGGTATGACACACCTATACCGTCGGAAATTGACAGAGGCTGTGATTTTGTTCTTAAATTAATGTCATCAGTCAGTTATTTGAAGTAACAAAAGAACCACATAACTGCGATTAGCATTTAAGTGAAATTTATAGTCTTTCAAAAAATAATTGTATCTAAAGGGACGCAGAGTTTGAAATTACACAATTAAATGAGATTTACAATCAAATAATGCACAATCTGCAAACATCTTGAAGCTGTCTCATTGTTTAACAAAACATACATCAACGCTCAAAATTAGCACAGGCCCGATGGCCCGGGGCCACCAAAAATTGCTGTCGGGCCAGTAAAAAACTCATATTCCCAATGTTTGCTGGCCCGATTGGGCCACCAAACGTTCAAACAATTGTACACAATATTATGGTACTTATTGCAAATTTGATACCTCACAGAAAATACTTGATTTGTTGTTTAAAAAGAGAGGAAAGAGAGGTCAATAATGAACAGTTTCAGCGCGATTGACAGCTCAGAAAAGCTAAAGACGCAAATTATTATAATTAGGTACCATATTATAAAAGCCTTGTTTTAATTGCCCCCCCCCCCCCCCCCCCCCCAATATCCGATCCCCCGGCATGTTCCACTTGGGATAGGTAGAAGGATTTTAAATTAACTTTATAATCAGTTCAGTTTGAATATAAAACTTAAATAAATGATAAGAAATATCAAGAATAATATTTGCTATACTTGCAGAAATAAATTTAGAGAATGTTGTCCCATTTGTATAAGTTTAATTTGTATTGTTTTCCATAGTGATTACAGCCACCCCCGCCTTGCAAATGGAGCATCCCATTTCATTGTGAATCACAACTTGACTCGATCGATCGGAGACGGCTTTTCAAAGCCCATCATTGTTTGTTTTAACAAGAATAATGAAGATCCTGATTGTCAACTTTCAAAGTGCAAAGAACAAGAAGGAAGAAATTGGAAACATGATAGAGACTGCAAACCCTGATGTGATCATAGGGACAGAAACCTGGCTCAACGAGAATATCCATAGCTCTGAAATATTTCCTGCAAACTACAACTTCTTCCGAAAGGATCGACCCGATGGTTATGGAGGTGTTCTGATTGGACTCAAGAACGAGTTTACTTGTGAACATATGCCTGAAAACAACGAGTGTGAGGCAACTTTCATCAAACTCTCTCTTGATAAGCAAATGACCCTCATCATTGGAGCACTGTACAGGCCACCTTCCAGCTCTCCCCTGTACATGGAGCAGCTTTGCAATGCAGTTGAAAATCAACTCAACAGGCACAGGAATGCAATCTTCTGGTTTGGTGGTGACTTAAATCTTCCAGATATTAATTGGGAAACTCTGTCAAGCGAAGGCAACCAAAATCATCAAGCCACCAACAGACGCTTCCTTGAAATGGTTGAAAATAGTGGCCTCCACCAATCAGTCAACTTCCCAACTAGAAGAAACAGCATCTTGGACCTTTTCCTGACGAATAGACCCTCACTTGTGAACAGGACTATGCCACTTCCTGGAATCGGTGACCATGATCTTGTACTGGTCGATACTGACATCATGCCCAGACGTCAAAAGCCAGTTCGAAGGAAGATCTACCTATGGAAGCAGGCAGACGTCACAAGCCTGAGACGAGAGTGTCTATCCTTCCAAAGAAATTTCTTGGACAAATACAACACCACCAGCTCGATTGAAGAAATGTGGAACAGAGTCAAGCATTTCCTCTTAGAAAAACAAGAAGAGTACGTTCCTTCCAAGATGACATCAACTCGCTTCAATCAGGCATGGATTACAAACTCTCTAAAAAGACTCACACGCCCAGAAGAAGAGAAGTTTCAATAAAGCAAAGAAAAGCCAAGCACCAGCAGACTTTCTCAAGTACCAGCATCTCAAAAAGAAAACTAGGACACCTTGCAAGCATGCCTTCAACGACTACCTCACAAACATTGTTAGCCCTGACTCTACTACCAACCCAAAACGCTTCTGGAGCTTTATCAAGAGCAGGCGATGTGACTCCTCAGGAGTAGCACCACTGAAGTCAACTCGTGGTATCACCTACACAGACAGTCTCTCCAAAGCCAACATCCTCAATCACCAATTTGCTTCTGTCTTCACTGCAAATGAAAACACGGAAAACATTAAGAACATACCCAACCCTCATCAAGCAATGAGACAAATATTTGTCTCCCGAGCTGGTGTCTACAAGCTACTGTCAGAACTCTCGCCTCATAAAGCTACAGGACCTGACAAGCTATCAGCTAGACTCCTAAAAACCCTGGCCTTGGAAATTACCCCAGTCCTCACGCTGCTCTACCAAGCCTCACTCGACCAAGGATCAATTCCTGATGAGTGGCGTGAAGCAGATGTTACACCAATCTTCAAAAAGGATGACACCAGCAGACCTGAGAACTACAGACCAATTTCACTAACCTCCATCACATGCAAATCTCTGGAACACATTGTCTGCAGCGCTGTTATGGATCATCTGGAAGCCAACAACATTCTGTCCGATGCTCAGCATGGCTTTCGTAAACGCCGCTCCTGTGAAACGCAGCTTATTCTTGCCATCCAGGACCTGGCCAAAGGAATTGATGACAGAGAACAACATGACGTCATACTTCTTGACTTTTCGAAAGCCTTCGACAAGGTTCCCCATGCTAGACTACTCCACAAACTTCAACATTATGGCATAGGCGGCAACATTCATCAGTGGATCTCGGATTTCCTGCACCATCGGAGCCAGCGGGTAGTCCTCGAGGGATCCACATCCGACACCGCACAAGTCACATCTGGTGTTCCTCAAGGGAGTGTTATAGGTCCTCTACTTTTCCTGCTGTACATAAACGATCTACCTGAGAAAGTATCCGCTGGCAGCACAGTACGCCTGTTTGCTGATGACTGCATGCTGTACCGCAAGATCACCACAGATGCCGACTCACAACAGTTGCAACAAGACCTTGATGCTCTGCAGGAATGGGAGTCTGACTGGCTCATGGATTTCAACCCCCACAAGTGCCAAGTCCTTCATGTTACCAACAAACGAAAGCCAGTCATACACAACTACAGCATTCATGGTCAACTCCTTGCAACATCAGACACAGCAAAATATCTTGGCGTCCATCTCAAGAACAATCTCAACTGGACATATCACATCAAAGCCACAACAAAGAAAGCAAACTCCACCAGTGCTTTTCTTCAAAGAAATATCAGACCATGTCCAAGAAAGACGAAGGCTCTCTGCTACATGACTCTTGTGCGTCCTATCCTGGAGTATGCCTGCCCAGTATGGGATCCCCACACCCAGGAAAACATCCACAGACTGGAAATGGTGCAGCATCGCTATGCCCGGTTTGTCACTGGAGACTATCATCGAACAAGCAGCGTCACAGCCATGCTTAGTCAGCTCCAGTGGCCTTCCCTACAGGAACGCAGAGCACAATTCAAAATGTGCATGATGTATCGCGTCGTACATCATCAAACTGACACCCTCCAGCCTCATCTACTCCCGGTATTAACATCACACCGTGGACACAACCAGAAATTCCGGATACCTTTCGCCAGGACCTTCATCTACCAGAAGTCTTTCTTTCCTGATGCCATAAGGATCTGGAACTCACTACCTGTGGACCTGGTCAACTCCACCTCCACTTGCACCTTTAAACAAGAGGTGCAAAAGATCCAGCTCCAGTAGAAGGGGACTGATGTTTTTAGCTGCACGTAGATTGATGTAGAATTTTTAACTGGCACTGTATATACGCAACACCGGACCAGCCACAAGTACGAAAATACGCCAGATGGCGGACTGTACTTTTACCTGAAGAAGAAAAAAAAAAAATAAAACTCCACAATTTGAAAATATTTCATTTTTATGAGGTTTCCAAAGAGTGATCTACAAAAAAAGTAAGGTCAAAGAAATGTGAGAGCATATTTTCAAATAATCAAATTTGATCATGCAGTGTAACATCGTAGCTGTAGTCGATTGACTTTGCATGTGACTGCGTGTGACTGAGTTGTGTCCGCTGTGAAGCCAAATGTTGTGACTTGCGTGTGATATTGTTTACGAAGAATCTGGAGTTTGTTTGATTAATAAAACACCACAATTTTAAAATATGGCAATTGACTAACGTTTTCAGACAACATTGCACAGAATTTTGAGGTCAAATAACGGTGAATTTCTCCTCTTCTATCATCAGATCATTTTTGTTTTGTCCCCGATTGATTGCCTATGGCTATGGCAATTTTACTTATGTTTTTCTTTATTTTTTTCGGGCCAGTAAATTTTGGTTTCGGGCCACCAAAATTGGAAAAATAACAATTTTACTGGCCCGACCGGGCCACCAGCAAAAAAAGTTAATTCCGAGCATTGCATACATGTATACTAATGTTGCAATAAAACATTTTAATTATCAATTATGAACATAACCTAGCTGGCAAGAATATAAAAATACAAATTCATTCTAACATTCTGTTCTGATGTCAACTGTCGTCTTTTCGTCAGCTGTAGCTATAGCCTTACGTTTAGAACCTATGCACAACGGGCAACACCCGAACTCCGCTTTTGATATGCAAATTACCCTAAACTTGACAATGACTTCTGTACAATCGCGAATGAAGATTACCGTAAAACTCCGTGTATAAGACGCACTCGTGTATAAAACGCACCCCCAACTTTCACAGCAAATTTTTAATTTTTTTTTTTTTGGGGGGGGGGGGGGGCACACCGTGTATTTTTTCTTAAAAACCCTGAAGTGCTGTTGGAATGCTTATACCACTGGTCTAATGCTTAATGCTGAATGTAGCATTCATCAATCATTTTCTCACATAAAAATAGTGGTTAGTACACAAATTGCACATTTATTTAGCAGTAACACTGGTGCTCATAAATATTCATATTCATATTCATGAATATTCATGAGCACCAATACTCACTAAATATAATGCAATTTTCTAAATTTACTACTAAATAATTTTAATTAAGCAAATTATTGCATATTTAATTAGTACTGCTGCTCACGAATGTATGAATATTCATTAGCAGAAGTATTACTGCTCAATAAACAATTTTTACATCTGTAACCAATATTTTTTATGTGAGAAAAAGGTATATTTAGCTGAATGCTGCAACTGACTGTAAGTTCTTGTCATACCCTAAACCATGTGTTATACACATTCAGCATGACTACAAGGTGTCCCCCGCCCCCCTGTGTACCTGTGTATAAGACGCACCCCCCACTTTGAAAATTTTCTGACGGAAAAAAAGTGTGTCTTATACACCGAGTTTTACGGTACGTATGGAGCATTCGACCGAGTCAACCACAATGTCATCATCAACAAACTAATCGAATGCAACATGGACCCATCAAGTCCTGTTATCGGCAGCATTCTCATTGACCGTACACAAGCTGTAAAGATTGGTGCGTCCGTATCTTGTGATTTGGAGGTAACATGCGGTGTCCCGCAGGGTACTAAGCTTGGACCCATCTTGTTCCTGGTTATAGTAAATGACATGCTACGTGAATATGATGTGCGGTGGAAATACGTGGATGATCCTACCCTCCTAGAAGTACGCTGCTCAACCAGTCCGTCTTCCCTGCAAACGCAAATCGATGACCTCAATGAATGGTGTAGGTTGAATGATATGAAACTGAACCCAAGCAAATGCAGTGCTCTACACATCTCTTTCAACAAGCGAGAACCCATTTTCCCTGATCTACTCATCGCCGAAACCACACTTCCGTCTGTCGACCATCTCAAGATACTGGCCCGTATTCACAAAGGAGGTTTGTACAAACCCCGGTTCAAACCGCGGTTTACATCTAGATGGAATGCCAATTGTAAACTGATGGAGAGAGAATGTGTACCATCAACATTGTTAAAGTGGACTTCCATACGATTTCAAGCTTCTAATGATTGAAAGACAGATATTCTAGGTCAACAAACACAATTTTGTATGAAAAAGGTATGATTGTGAGTTCTTATAATTGGTTTTGAAATTCTAATGACACAAATTCGCGAGCGAGCTTGTTCTATCCCACAATGCACCAATTTGTGACGTGCGACCCTCACTATGCGCCTATCTATGTTTTTACACTGCAGCGAATGTGTTCATTTGATCTGACCAATACAATGCTCGATCATGAATAGTTTAGTCCACGCTGCGCCACTGACCGTGTCTTTGAGCATTACTGCATTGTTGAACCGTTTGAAAATACTTGCCTGCCCGATATATTGTAACACGTTTGGCTTTCATTGGAATTTAAATAGACACACATTTCTGTAAACGTGGTTATTGAATTTGCTGGCTCTGCATGACCGGCCATTATGAATGACACATGCATTGATCACAATGCAGTGGCACCGGATTCAAGCCTACTCAAGAAATTGAGCAAAGTGAGGGTGCTACGTAAGGCTCTTATGATTATGTGCAGTAAATTTAATTATTTTCTCAGAGTTAATGACATTAGAAAAATCTCTTAGAAATCAACCAAAGTGAGTCAAATCATGAAAATATTCAAGCACATCCCTAGATTTATTTCCAATATACTGAATTTGTTTTAAAATCGTCCAGAATTCTCCTTTTAAGTAAGGAATTTACATTCTCTCTCCATCAGTTTACAATTGACATTCTATAGATGTAAACCGCGGTTTGAACCGGGGGTTTGTACAAACCTCCTTTGTGAATACGGGCCATTAGGTCTGAACCTTCAGGCTGATTTGAAGTGGGACATGAGTACTTCGGATATGGTATCGAGGGCAAGCAGGTGCATCTACATTCTACAGCATACATCATACCAGTCTTAGCGTATACATCTCCCGTGTGGTCAACATCGATCACAGAACAGCAGTCTAATGATATAGAATGTCCAGAAAAGAGCCTGTAGAATTATCCTGGGAGGATACATATCATACCAGCAGGCTCTTCATGATCTCCAGTTGACATCACTCTCACTCCATTGTGAAGAACTTCTATTGTCCTTCTCTTACAGCCTCCTCGCATCCACCCGACATCGCGACCTCTTGCCTAACGTGACTGGCCGCCAGTTATGCAATTCTGACTCTTTCACTATTCCTTGTTGTAGAACAACACGATATCAAAAATCTGCCATCCGCTGCCTAAACTCTCATTTGAATTGACTGTGAAGTTTTACCCTCTAGAATCCGAATATCTATGATATTGTGCAATATAATAATAGTCATCTTTGTATACCTTTATCTTTTATATTTATTATTATATCCTACATGAATGAAATCCTGTTCAGTGATTGGTCTACATAGCGTCATGTGACCAAACATAGTAATGCCCATGGAGAAAAATGTGCTATGCGTGACGTCATTCATGGAATAGTAAATGCTATTCCATGAATGACGTCATAGATGCCGGGTGATCATATTGAGCCCATAGAGATGCGTGTTATAGAACTTCCCTGCGAGCAGAGGTCTTGTTTAAGCTTGCGAAAGATGCTCGACGAGATTTCTCAAAGAGTTATTTAAAAAGAAATACAGCATATTTTCACTCGTGAATATTAATAAGTTCCAAAGAATATTCTAGAGATGCCTTTCATGTATAACGTAACGGTATTCGAATAAAAAAATTACGACAATGGTGCACATTGTACATCATTGTCCTTTTAGGTCGTGACACTTATTCGTCATTTAACAATCGGCCGCGGTGTGCACTGCACTAGCTGTATGTGTAATGTACGAATAACAATTTTCTCCATACAATTACACGTGTGTAGTATGTAAAGCAGGTTAATTATTCACTTTGATGCGCGCGTTTTGCATTTGGGTGCGCATTAGTTGTTAGGGCGTGTAACCATGAATGGAAAGATAGCGCAATACGCGCTCTGCGCTAGGACTATTGCGCAAAGGGGGTCAGTGTCACAAACAGAACATAGTCCAGTGATGGTTCCATGATCAATGTTTTGTTTTTCTTTATATTTTTCTTTAATTTAATTGAAATCATTTATTTTTGCGATGATTATGATTATGCGAAGGATATAAAACAAATATATCATGCACTATTTCGAGCCACTAGTGAAATTATGGATTCCTCGGTGACAGAAAAAGCACTATGTTCTTCGGGTCTACGACCCTTAGAACATAGTGCTTTTCCTGTCACCTCGGAATCCATAATTTCAACTAGAGGCTCTCAGTGCATGGTATATTTGTTTATTGACTTAATCAAATTGTGTTCAATAAAACCTATTCAATTCAATTCAAAATTATGTGTTCTATTGTTAGTTACCAACAGTTTGTGAATCTGCACCACTTAAAGTGAAAGTCCTGTTTGTTTATCTATTTTCAGGAAGAAATAACAACAAAGCCTTGAATAAAAAAAAGGTTTATGTAAATCATGGTCTACATGTACATCTGTAGAGCACCATTTGAAAACTGATGGAGAAAGAATGTACACTACTTACTTGTTAACAATGTTGAAGCTAAACGTTTTTAGATGTCTACGTTTTCATATGGTGAATTTTATTTGGTGCCGCTGGTTAGCAAGCACCTCAGCCATTGCATTAGAAATTAGGAGATGTGATTTCCGCTTTTTACTTGTCTACAAACAGCAGTTTATAGATATAGATAATGGTTTACTTAAACCTTTCTGAATTCCAGCCAAAGAGTTCAACTTACCATTCTCCGATGTGAAATATCCGAGGTGACTTGAACAAGAGGACTTGTAGCGGTGACTGCAGACACTTGTGACTCACATAGTTCATCGTCCAGTCCCAGTTGTAATCATCATATGTGCAAAATACCTGCAGAACAGAGCAAAGATAAGAAAGACTGAGAACATTAACAGAGACGAAGGGGGCTTCCTGCTGTGTTAGTGTCTGATCCCGCCATCTGGCAGTCAGACTCTTTACAACTTCTGCTGAGTTAGTGTCTGACCCCGCCATCTGGCATTCAGACTCGGTACAACTTCTGCTGAGTTAGTGTCTGACCCCGCCTCCTAGCAGTCAGACTCGGTACAACTTCTGTTGAGTTAGTGTCTGACCCCGCCATCTGGCAGTCAGACTCGGTACAACTTCTGCTGAGTTAGTGTCTGACCCCGCCATCTGGCAGTCAGACTCGGTACAACTTCTGCTGAGTTAGTGTCTGACCCCGCCATCTGGCATTCAGACTCGGTACAACTTCTGCTGAGTTAGTGTCTGACCCCGCCATCTGGCAGTCAGACTCGGTACAACTTCTGCTGAGTTAGTGTCTGACCCCGCCTCCTGGCATTCAGACTCGGTACAACTTCTGCTGAGTTAGTGTCTGACCCCGCCATCTGGCAGTCAGACTCGGTACAACTTTTGCTGAGTTAGTGTCTGACCCCGCCATCTGGCAGTCAGACTCGGTACAACTTCTGCTGAGTTAGTGTCTGACCCCGCCTCCTGGCATTCAGACTCGGTACAACTTCTGCTGAGTTAGTGTCTGACCCCGCCATCTGGCAGTCAGACTCGGTACAACTTCTACTGAGTTAGTGTCTGACCCCGCCATCTGGCAGTCAGACTCGGTACAACTTCTGCTGAGTTAGTGTCTGACCCCGCCTCCTGGCATTCAGACTCGGTACAACTTCTGCTGAGTTAGTGTCTGACCCCGCCATCTGGCATTCAGACTCGGTACAACTTCTGATGAACAACATCGAACATGTTCAAACATTAAGTCAAAATATTAAAGATGATTGTGTGAAATAATTATTTTTGTTAAAGGATATTTGGGCCATTCTTAGTCAAATTAATCTTCTTCTTTTTTAAATAAATTATTGTCATTACTACTACTACTAACTAAACATTTATAACACAAAAAGTGAGTCCCTGTAAATAATTTATTATAATCTTTAGCCAAGAAGTTTTTTGAAAATTTTACCTTGACAAGAATATTTCTACAGTTATTATATACATTTTGTGTTAAATTAAGAGACATGCATTACTTTTTCTTTCTTTCTGAGAATGCGTTTCTGAATGCATTCCAAGGCACATCGCTGTTGCTTTGTGATTCCACTGGACCTCACTAGAATGGCTTACTACAGAATGGGGCGGAGGATAAACATCATTATCCTCCGCCGCATACTGGAGTATGTTGTTCCTGTGTGGTCCGGTAGAATCACAAAGTAACAGCGATGTGCCCTGGAACGCATTCAGAAACCAGTTCTCAGTATTATTCTGGGCCCAATGTACACCACCAATGATGAATCAAGGCAAATGAGCAACCAAAAACAAACTTAAACATTCCTGCACCTCTCAACACAAAAATAGTCGAGGTAACAGTATTGGGAAATGCTCCACACACAAAAAATGAATGCTTTCATCACCTACCATGTAAAAGAACATCACATAACTTACAGTAGCTGTTAATGTAAACATTTGGACAAAAACTGCTTTGAAATTTACTAATTGAGCAGGGAATAATTTTCCTCCTCAAACTTGATTAGCAATTTCAGCCGATGGATAAATATTTCAAATGAAATTCTGTACACATCTGTGGAAGAAAACTGCTACACAAAAGATATTTTGTATAGCAGTCATGCAAAAATGCATAGCAAATTGTGATGCGATACCAGGAAAATTATTCCCTGTTGAGCATTAAAAGGTTCAAAATAAAACGATTGTTGACATAGTTCAATTCAACCGCGTGCGGAACCGTGTATATGCTGTGTGCAAAAGATTATGCTAGCGCACATGTTTACGTTTGCGGGCTTGTCGATATCTCCAGCCCAGCCCAGCCCAGCGCTAGCGGCGCGGACAGGTGCAAATTGGCGGTGAATTTAGACCAAATTTCACTGCCGTGCATTGAATTTCCACCGATATTTCTGCATTTAACGATACCAAAGTGCAGATTTTACCACACAAGCCCTTTTGTATACTTATTCAACAATACTGATCAAATAATAGTTTGGCCAATATCGATGTTTTCAGTAACTTTCCTAATACTGTTATTTGGCTTTAAACAAATAAGTTTCAGAACAGGCTTTTACAGGCTGGGAGGTTGAATATACTGTATGCTTATTTCTAATGTTAGCAATTAAAATGACATTAATATTTATATTGCTCATCACATGTTTATATCATGTCTACAAGATACCAAAATGAAAGAACTTTGAATACGATCTAAATGTTCAAATGTTCCATATGTTTATTATCGACGTAATCAGATCAACCACAGCATCATCGCCATCATCATCATCATCATCAACATCATCATCACAACACCATCATAACAACCAACATGTCATACCAGTAATTGTATCTTTTATTCCATTGTTATTTGTTCACTGTAATTGTAATTCTGCATGTTCTCTTTTTATCAATTAAGTCATGTATATTTTGTTCAGTATTTAATTGTCAATCTACAGAGTTCCATCTCAATGTGTTATAATTATTCTGATAATTTATGTAAGCTATCTGCAATTCAGCCGTTTGGCTGGGATTTATATTATTTTCAATAAAACCTTTCCAAAAAAAAAAAATTTCAATTTCAATCGCTGACTGAACACAGATTAAAGAAAAAATTTCAAAAGTCTCAAGAACTTGCACATGCCCGTACATTGTTGTGAAACAGCATATATGCATTGATTATGGTCTATGAAACAATGTTGTTTTAAATTCCAGCCATTTGGATTTTTTTGAAGGCACAATATGCATTTATTATGAATGCTAAACAGTGCAATTTGAAATTTCTCAATTCTCAACAAACTTCAGTAATGATATTACTTTTGTCAATTTGTAAATATGGTCATTTTGTCTTTTATTTGTGCTCAATCAACCATGAAGTAATGGTAACCTCTCATTTTACACATAATTTTCCTAGGTTTCTTGGTTAAATGCAATTATGAGGGTTTTGTTTGTTTGTGTGTGTTACTACTAAATTGACTTAAGTGCTGGTAATAAACACATGTAATGTATACACCAATATCTAGAATTTAGATAACTCACATCAACGCAGGGCTGTAATTTTTCCCAGGATTTTCTGTCTAGTGACATACCCATGTTGTGTTTTGCAGAGTGCCACTGTAAATTGTCAACCTGAAGATGGGAGAAAAGAGTGAAGTAAGACAAAAATGGTAAAATTTGTATCTATGTTGGTTATTGTTTGCTCAAAATTACATACATGTAGACAAATATGGAACCAAAAGTGAGCTTCAGACAACCATACCAGCGAAAAAAATACGCGGGGGGGGGGGGGATTTTGAGGATTTTTAATTTTATTTTCTGTTTGAATCGTGATCAAATGCTTATCAGATGATCACTTACAGCATTAGAGCTTAACAGTAGCCCCTGAAATTCGAAAAAGAGCCCGGAAATTTGTAGCCCCCGAGATGATAAAAGTAGCCCCCGAAAGTTTGAAAAGTAGCCCCCGAAATAAAATAATTAATTTGTTATCATAACATTTTTTCCCCATTTTAGTTTTATCGAGCATTGAAGAGGGTTTCAGGGTGAACAAATAACACAAGAGCTTTCTAGCTCATTTGGTATAGCACCAGTCAAGCAATCCGGAGGTCTTGGGTTCGCTTCCCGGCAAAGCCTATTTTTCTTTGCTCATTTCCATTCATTTGAAATATTTCTAATCAGTTTCCTTTATGTATGAATTCATTCAATAACTAGAGGCAGTGCACTCGGGGAGTGCATGCCTCCGCCAACACTCAAATTTTGATGTTTGCATGACCTTGACCTCAACTTTGTTGGCGGAGGTAAAAATAGGCTGCCCGAAGTTCCTAACGGTACCAACAATTTGTTTGCACTCTAACGATCGTCTTGGTGCATGCCGACGTGAATCATCACTTCCTATTTTGCTGTCCACGTATCGGCAATAATGGCGAGAGGTAAATTTATTAAAACTTCTATTTTTATCATTATGCCCTTGACTTTTGACCTTGAATTGAATGGGTTCTATTTTAGATGAACACAAAGCTTCTACGAAAAATTGGTTGAGATATCTGTGAAATTGTACGCAGGAGACTGGTGACGAACACAGGAACAAACAGGACCGAAAAAATAACCTCCTCCAACTTCGTTGTGAAGTTGGCGGAGGTAATTAGCACACACATACATGTAGCACGCACGTAGCACGCACGTAGCTACATCTATAGGAAGTATACAAGAAAAGTTTGGGCTAAATAGGCAACAAATTGTAGAAGTCATGCAGCAATTCATTTTAAAAAGTGGGTTTTTTCCATCACTGATGTTTGCCATTTTCGGATGGTTCAATTAAACACCCTTTTTTGAAAAAAGACCACTGTAACGGAATTACACAAATTTGTAACGGAATTACATCTCTGAAAGTTGCAAGGAAAACTCAATTATTTTGCACTCAACTTTTCTTACATGCTAATGCAAACATCAAGGCTATCTAGCACTTGAATATAAACCATAATTTGACATATCTGTAAAAGCAATTTCTGTAAAAGCAACTTGTTATGTGTAAAATACATGAAAATATGGCCAAAATACAAATAAGAGTGAAATTTGAAAAAAATATTGCTAAAATCCAGCATTATTTCGGTTTATTTTCAGCTTCATATTAGTAGGCAAGAAATTAAAAAGGATTGCATCAATTTAATGAAAGAAAAATCCTAGGAACTATGTCCACTAATGTGTGTAACGGAATTACACAACTTAAGCAGTTCACATTTTAGCTTCAATACTTTTCAAAAATCAATAATTTGACAATAATAACCATATTTGAAGAAAAAAAAAGCAACATTCTAGAATTTTTCCTTTACTTCAAGAAAAATGGTTAAATTGTGAAAAAAAAATGTACTACATAATGTGAAATGCTAAATAACTGCACATAATCAATATCAAGCAACATTTAAACAATTACAAATCACAAACGGGTCAAATCATTCAACTTTCAATGCTATAAAAGCCTCGTAAACTTCCTGAATATTGGAAATCTGTGTGAATGTAAATGCATTGTGAATGGGTAATTCCCCTGTTACAGAATGACAAATAAGTGATTTTTAGCTCTGTTTTCTTAATCATATTTAAAATTCCTTTCACTTTCACAGTTTTTAAAACTTTAATAACTGGCAGGGGTACTAGAGGTACAACAGAACCCAAGATTGTTACAAATCTATAACACTGTAGCGTCCAGAGACCAAAATACAATCATAACGGATCATAACTATGTAATGATTTTCTGCAAAAGCTACCACAAAAAATTCTTCATTGGTAATAAAAACTTATCATTTAAGTTACAAACTTGAATTTGGTACATCTTTTTTTCCAGAAATGATCTATTTTAACCTCTGAAATTACCTTTAGACAAACGAATGTCACTGTAACGGAATTACGCCTGTGAAATCCACCCATGAAAATGCAATTTCTTGGTTACATTTTTCTGCTTTTCTGCTTATAGTCATTAGTAAAGAATGTGTATGCATTGTTCATCACAAGCTCTTACATAAGGACCAGAACAAATCCTGAAGTTATGTGTGTGCGTAACAGAATTACAAGAAAATCGAGATTTGTTATATAAACTCTTGTTATATTCTAAAATTATTCTTTAAAAAATTCATCCTAAATTGATCTTAATTAACTCTCAAATCAATTTGGAATGCGTTTTCATCCATTCCATGAAATACGTGTATAGATGTATATCGGATATAAACGTGTATGATCCTCAAACAAAAAGTTGGCATATAAAATATAAATATGGAATTGCCAAAAATTAAAGACACCTTTAGGAATTCCCATTTGAAAATGCAAATACTTTGTACATCATTCTTCTTTGATCTGCATACAGAAGCACACTGAACACTCAATGTATTCTGACTTTATGATAATGAATAAAACATGTGTATCTTAGCCTGTATTATGTTTAGTTTTGAATATCTTGAAGCCTATTCTGTATTTATGTTTAATTTTATATGCTTCAGTTTAATACAAATTTACATAATTAATGATAAGTTATGAGCCTTTAACTGATCAATGATATTCAAATCTACATACAATTACAAAATTATTAATATTAAATCTCCTTGAAAGTTGAAGGTATGATTTATATCTTAAAATACATGAATGTAAATTAATGTGAGAAAACAAATGTAGCACCAGTGTCATACTAATCACTGGATATTTAAAAAAAATTTTAATTGTTTTTGTTTTTCCCTTTCTAAAGTACAAACATGAATCTGCTGCATCTTCATAATTTCAGTCAAGTGGTTCTTGCTGGAAACTAATTTAATGATAGAACATTATCATCTCTATTATGTTCATGGAGAGATTAGAGAAATTATCTATCGTGTATCAATTTAGTTAAATCACCATTGATGCAATATGAAGCATGTGGGTACAATGAGTCACATAAAGTAACATTGTACAGTACTTGTATAATGACGTATTGTCTACATGGCTACAGTTCATGCTATTTAAAGGGTATTTCTACATTGAAAACAAGAATTTTTGTTATTTTCAGCAATATCATTCAATACCTTACAAACCATGTGCGTGTAATTCCGTTACGTAACGGAATTACTAATACCGTTACGCCAATTTTGGAAAAAGGAGTGACATTATTTCAGAAAATTATGTTGGAAGTTCTTAGGACTGTGGTGAAGGAAGAGAATTCACAATGACATGACTAAAGAACAAGTAATTAGATATTGAGAAAAACTTATTACGTTTTATCGTAACGGAATTACGATCAAATATGCATAGATTTCAAAAATTTCTAAAAAAAAAAAAAAATTTCTAAAAGTTACTGCCCATGCTTTACAATTTGTGATTTGTGATTGTTGCTACATTGTATGGAAAATATGAGAAAAAGAGCAGAAACAATCATTGAATTAAAAGATTCACTTCATTTTCATGAAATGAAGCTGATTTATGAATAAAAGGTCTTACATTTCTGTTCAATTCAAGCAGAAATATTTGCAAAACCAATAGAGCTATACACAAATGGTTTTCAGTTTCCTAAAATTCAAGTTTTCCTCTATCGATAACAGTTTGATTTAGGGAAGATTGCTCAACTTTGAGATGTGGTGTTTTTGCCTTCTCTCATACGGAATTGCCCTGCTCTTTCATGCTAGATAGTTTGTTTTTCCCAATTTTCATTTTGGCCCTTTCTGACCCTCCCTGTGCCGACTCAATTGTACATCGTTTCAAAAATCTGACCCGTCACATAGAAAAAGCTCGGACATACAATGTTGTATTCATAATTCAATTTAGCAAAATATTGACATAATGCCCTTCTCACCGTCACCCGACAATTCATACCTTATTATTTCTGTCCTTGTAGAAGAAGTTCTTGTCATATGTTCCGAGGGTCAGAATGTCGCTTTCTGGTGATTGTCTTAAAAAAAGAAGAATAAAATATGAAAGAAGAATAAAGGAATTTGAAACAAAAATGAAACTTATTCGCAATACTCAATGATTATTCCTAGAAACATTAATGTCTAAAGTGAAGTAGCAAAGGCAATGTTCTGTTCAATGAGACAGTCAAACCCCATCTTAACAGGCCCAAAAAGTTGGGGCGACATCCTGATGTTGTCCTGCTAAGATCTTCTTGCGTATGAGGCAGCGCAGCTTCTACGCGACATCACGCAAGTTTTGCAGCCAATTAATGGTGTCGGGGTCCAAGTTGGTTAAATCTGGGTTTGGGTGGCCAGGTGGGCGAAGGATTGGGCACTCTTCAATGATGTGGGAAGCAGTCTGCTCGGGTGCTCCACATGTACAAGCCAGAGAAGGTCCGAGTCCCCAGCGGTGCATGCTGCCGTTGAACCTGCCGACCCCTGTTCGGAGCCTGTTGAGGGTGACCCAGTCCTTTCGGGGTAGATCCGCGCCTGGTGGTAGTTTTGTGTTTGGGGTTACTGTGAATTGAGGGGGTCTGGGGGTCTCCTGCCAGCTGTCCTTCCATGCGGTGAGGGTATTGTGGATGCCTTCCCGCAAGGTGTCAGCATGGCGACTGAACGGTCTGCGTGACCGTAGACGTTGGTGGACTGGTTGTGTGTTCTGGGTGGTACAGTGTACAGGGTGTGTTCGGTCTTGGAGGGCCTTGTTGACTAGCTGTTGGGTGTAGTGTTCTCTGCGGAGGGCGGGGGGTGCGATACCAGCGAGCACTGGTAAGAGGTCAGTTGGTGTGGGTCTGAGGCATCCTGTGATGATCCTCATGGTTTTGTTTAGGGTGGTGTCCAATTTGGGCGCGTGTGAGCTGCGGCACCACGCAGGGGCAGCATACTCGGCAGCACTGTAGACTAGTGCGAGGGCGCCAGTACGAAGTGTGGGAGTTTTAGCACCCCAGGTGGTGCCCGCAAGGCGGCGGAGTAGGTTGTTCCTAGATGAAACTTTGGCTCGGAGTGAATCTAGGTGTGGTTTGAAAGTCAGCTGTCTGTCTAGCTTTACTCCAAGGTATGTTGGGGTGGGGGTGTAGGGCAGTGGGTTCCCGTTGACTTTGACTGTGAGCTGGCGGTTTGCTTCTTTGGTGTTGAGGTGGAAGGCAGTTGCAGTTGTTTTTGCAGCGCTCAGCTTTAGTCTCCAGGTCTTCAGGTAGTTCGCGATCTTAGCCATGTCAGATGTTAGGACTTCTTCAACGTTTGACCAGATTTTGTCCGAGTGGAAGAGGGCAAGATCGTCTGCGTAGCCGTACTGTTTTGAGGCAGTCTTGGGCATATCACTGATGTAAATGTTGAAGAGCGTTGGTGCCATGACTGAGCCTTGGGGGAGTCCGTTTCTGAGACGTCGGGGCCGACTGGACTGTCCGTCGCTGGTCTTCAGGACAAAGCTGCGGTTGGATAGGATGTTGGTAATAAATCCTACTAGGTGGCGGTCTGGTACCATCTGGAGGAGCTTCAGGGTGAGTCCCTGGTGCCACACGGTGTCGTAGGCTGCGGTTAGGTCGACCAGGATGGCACCAGCCTTGTGGCCTCTCTCAAAACTGCTCTCGATGTCATTGGTGAGCAAGACTACTTGTTGGACGGTGCTGCGACCGCGGCGGAAACCTGCTTGCTCGTCGGGGAGTTGTGGGTCGACGATCGGTTCCAGACGGGCTAGGATGAGTCTTTCGAGTAGCTTGAAGGGGATGCAGAGGAGAGAGATTGGTCTAGTTCTTTGGGTTGTCTAAGGGCTTGTTTGGCTTGGGTAAGGCGATGATGGTTGCTTTGCGCCATATCTTGGGGATGGACTGGTGGGTGAGGCAGGATGAGAGAAGTAGGCGGAGCCATTCCAGACATTTTGGTCCGCAGTGCAGTAGGAACTCGGGAGGCAGGTTGTCTGGTCCTTGAGCCTTTCCACTTTTCAGATGTTTGATGGCAGTGGCGATCTCATCGGGAGTAAAGGGTGATGACAAGAGTCCATCCACTCCTGGTGCCTGCCAGAGTTTGGTGGTTTCTTGTTTGATGTGACGAGTGTGGTTCTTGTCTGCGTCTTTGAAGGGGCCGTTTTCGAGGAGCTGTTCCGCGATTGAGTTGGCGGTCACTGGGCATGGTTTTGGCTTGGGACTTCTGCCGGTGAGGCGATTGAGCGTTTTCCAGGCCAGTCTGCTGGAGTGGGTGAAGTCTATTCCTTGAACTGTCTCCTCCCATCTCTCTCTGCGTTTGTTGTCTAGGCAGGCAGTTAGAAGGGTTGCCTTGGAGGCTGCATCATCGCCTGCTAAGATGGTACAATCGAGGTAAGGTCAGGACTACGTCGGAGTAGATTTAAACCAAGTCGGGTCAGGGTGAGATTGTGGTAACGTCCGGGTGTCACCCTGACAATAGACCTGTTAAGACAGTGCACCGTGGTTACCCGGATAGATGACGTCAGTCGAGGTATGCGCAATAGGCTGTGTAAAATGTAAATAGTGCACTATGTGGCCAAGCGATCGCACTTACGATCGGGAACATGCGGCGCTTGTACACAAGGTTGCCAATTTAACTTGCTGTAGGTTTGCACACATACAATATTACGTGCATTCAATACAATATGGTAATCTACCCCGGTGAGGTTTGGGAGGGCGAGCGAACAAAGTCTGTCAAGACAATGTCCAAAAGTTCACCCCGTGTTTTACAATTAGACCACCAACTGTTTTCTACCCCATCGTGGTCAGGGCAACATCGAGGTAAGGTCTGTTAAGATGGGGCTTTAGTCACAAGTGTTTTTTGCTTGGATACAAAATTAAACTGTATCCAATGCATATCCAATCAATATGGAATCGGAAGATAATGGGATACATTGTACATTGTAATATAAAAAATAAATAATACCATTGAAAATGAGGAAAAAGGGAATTGCATAATTATGTTTAAAAAAAGAATAATTCTGGTTGTCAGCTATGATGGGGTTAATACTCACTCTTTCTTGATGCGGTACATCTTCTGAAGCATGACGTAGAAGTCTGGGGCTACGTAGTGGTCCTCTTCCATCAACACGACCAGGCCTTGATGCAGCTTGGTAGCCTCCAGGCCTGTGAATACATACTGCAACTGTAGAGAAAGGGTTGTGAATTGGTTTGAGCTACATTGGCTCGAATTCACAAAGGAGGTTTGTACAAACCATGGTTTAAACCATGGTCTTCATCTATGGAGTGCTGCTCGCATACAAATAAAACAATTTATAATTTCTAATGATATGACTGTTAATGCTTGCTAAACAGCAAATTTCACCATCTGAGAAGACAAACATTTATTTGGTGCATTTAGTAAATGTGTACCATCAACATTGTTAACAAGTAAGCAGTTAACATTCTTTCTCCATCAGTTTACAAATGGCACTCCATAGACATAGACCATGGTTTAAACCATGGTTTGTACAAACCTCCTTTGTGAATCCAGGCCAATTATGTCCAGTGTGATTTGAAGGGACTATTTCAAGTGTCACTTGCTCGCAAATACATTGTCAATTTCCTTTGCCCCAAAATAAAATGTACTTGCCGTGTACTTTTAGATGAGATTTACATACATGTATGAAATCATAATTTTCTCTTTAATTTTCTTGTAGTTGCCCAATCGGGCAACCAAACTAGACTATTTATGAAATTTACTTGCCCAAAGTAAATTTTGATTTGCCCCAGGCAATCTGGCAAGTGCTTCAAAGGGAACCCCCCTCAAAAATAATATTCTTATAAATTAAAAGGTAATTGTTTTGGTAGTCCACTCCACCTACAAGTTCAGAAAAATTGGCTTCCAGATAAAAAATAAAATAAAATTGAAAACTCATCACCATAGGCCTACTAGCATTTAAGTGAACATGGATCTGCATACAAAGACTATGGCTATTGTATAGGAGGAACGTGTTCTCGTGGCTCTATTGTCTGCACACGTACGTGTGTATAGAGTTGGCGCAGTCGCAAACAATGAGGCCCTAATGGTTCTGCAAGTGTTGGTGATTAATTTTATTGTTTATGAATTACACAACCCTTTGCAAAGTGTACATCTATTTAAAGGGGTAGTTTAGTTTTGTAGAGAGGGCGCTGCACATCACAATTTTTTTGTGAGGTAATGAAAAACTGAGTGTCGAATTTGAGAGAACATGCAATTTTAATGGCAGAATAAACTTTATTTGGTCAAAATCGGTCCAGAAACGGCTGAAATATCATTAAATATATATGATCTTATAATTATTTGGGGGCCAAATAATTAGATGAATTTTTCAAAAAATCAAAAAAATGCATACACTTTTTCAAAAATTTTCAAGAGCGTTTTTTAAATAGTTGTTGATGATCTCTTTATTTAATCATGATTTCAATAAAAACATCACATGCATCATTTTGTATGAAAAATGGTTAAAACCAATGCCTTTTTAGAGAGCGCCCTCTTGTGTTTTAATGGCTCTTTTTTTAATGATTATGGGCTTTTTACTTAGTCGTTTGTAATTTTGTATACCTTTCTAGCATGGTGGAGTTATAACTATTAGTTAATAATGTTACTGTCCAGGTTTGGTTACTAAAGTTCAGCCTTACCAAAACTGTACTACCCCTTTAATATCAAACACTGATACCAAAACATGTTTATGTTTATGGATATTTCAGCCATTTCTGAACCGATTCTGATCAAATAAAGTTTATTCTGTCATTAAAATTGTATGCTCTTCCAAAATTTGACACTCATTTTTTTTCATTATCTCACAAACAAATTATTTTGTGTAGCACCCTCTATACCAAAACTTAACTATCCCTTTAAAATCAAGACTTTATTTCACTAATCTTCCACAATCAGTAGTGCTTCTTCACCGTATATCTGACCTCCTGTAGCTGTCCATGTGCTCAAAGAAATTATGGTATTATTGAGGACTAGTCAACAATTTGTTAATGTGCAATAGGGGATCAGTTTCGCCAGCTAAATTGGCAAGAACCATTAACATACTTCTAATGATTTATCTTTTCCCCATTGCCTACTGGAACCTTGTGGGCTACGTACACAGTCTAGTACAGGGATTTCATTAATCTCGTTTGGAACAAGATTGAAGTCCCAAATATGACTTTGGGAAAAATCATGATGTTAATGGATCACTTCATTCAACTTCATTCAACTAACCTTCCAGAACCAGTGGTGTTTGGTCATCACGTATCTGACCTCCCTGTAGTGGCCGTAGCTGTCCGGGTGCTCCCAATTGTTGCACTTCAAATGTTTAGCTCTGTGTTCACATACGAAATATAAGATTTGTATGTGTTGTGAGGCAATGCTATCTAGAAAATAACTTTTTGCCTTGTGGGCCAGTTGGGCAAGGGTCATTCCATGTCAAATCACCCCAAAAAAGTGAAAATTTTCATCGCACCCCCTCCGAATTTGCTAATATTTGGTATGTATGATATTTCAACCTTTTAAAGCTCAAATATTTAATTTTTAGCCCAATCCGCCCAACGGTTTTGGCGCTATGGTCGATTCTTATGGAGGAGTTTTGTAAGAAATGGGCGTTGGCACCATTTTTCAAATGGCAATTGTCCGTTAACCGTTGGGTCAATTTATGTTGTGATGGTGTCATTGGACTGGGGATGTTATATGCAATCCATTTATGCCATTTGTTTTCATGCATGAGCGAGTTTGGATACGATAACCTTTGACCTTAGTCTTTGACCTTCCGTTTTACCTCGTGGATCAAATAATTTTGAGCATATGTTTGGCTTAAATGTTGTCTTGATATAATTTCTACAACATATGAAAGAATTGGAGATATATTATTTCTTGTTTTTTCTACAGCCTTGTTTTAAGTTTTAAAATTTCATGTAAAATTGAATTATTTTAGACCTACACCCATGTCCAAGAATTCTATAGGGGTGTATTATGTATGAAAAAGACCTATTCAAAGTCATGATTAGAGGCCTATTCACACCCTGGCTTACCACAGTTAAATAGACCTGCTAATCCCCATACAATAGAAATCCAGACAAATGACATCTATTGATGTTGCAATGATACCACATGTTTCTAACCTGACAAGGGCCCTGGGCAGAATCAATTGTGAGCCAGATCAAATGTTCTTAATGCACACATCTGATTGGTTGAAATGCAGAAAATGTCTCCCTCTGCAACAGGGCCTAGGTGTAGTTCTTTTCTTGAATACAATCTTTCAAGTTCAAGTTCAAAATGCAAACTTGTACATCAATCATGAAAGCAAATATCTACAGGTATCCCTTTTCAATGAATTTCATGTTTCTATGCACCATAAATTGCAATAGTTTGCAATAATATGCAATAGTTACATGATTTGCAATCTGTAAAAATTCAAACACAAAAAGTAACTACCCCCTAGACAACTGCTCATAATTTCATAACCAATAATTGTTTCAAGATGTCATCTTACTACAATATTTCTAGTTGTTTTGTACATTATGTGTGGAAATGAGAGATGGCTGAATGAGCACAGATTAAAGACAAATGACCCAATTTCAAAAGTCACAAGAACTTGCACATGCCTGTCCATTTTTTGTGAAACAGCACATACGTATGGCTTAATGCATCATTGATGGTTTGTGAAACAATGCCGTTTGATTTTCACACAAAACAACTGTATATTTATTGTGGTAAAATGACATATTGAAACAATTATTGGTTATGAAATTATGAGCAGTTGTCTAGGGGGTAGTTACTTTTTGTGTTCAGTTTAGTTGGAAAGAATCAGGTTTGAATTTTTACAGATTGCAAATCATGTAACTTAATTGCATAAAATGTTGCATAGAAACATGAAATTCATTAAAAAGGGATACCTGTAGATATTTGCTTTCATGATTGATGTACAAGTTTGCATTTTGAACTTGAACTTGAAAGATTGTATTAAAGCAAAGAACTACACCTAGGCCCTGTTGCAGAGGGAGACATTTTCTGCATTTCAACCAATCAGATGTGTGCATTAAGAACATTTGATCTGGCTCACAATTGATTCTGCCCAGGGCCCTTGTCAGGTTAGAAACATGTGGTATCATTGCAACATCAATAGATGCCATTTGTCTGGATTTCTATTGTATGGGGATTAGCAGGTCTATTTAACTGTGGTAAGCCAGGGTGTGAATAGGCCTCTAATCATGACTTTGAATAGGTCTTTTTCATACATAATACACCCCTATAGAATTCTTGGACATGGGTGTAGGTCTAAAATAATTCAATTTTACATGAAATTTTCAAACTTAAAACAAGGCTGTAGAAAAAACAAGAAATAATATATCTCCAATTCTTTCATATGTTGTAGAAATTATATCAAGACAACATTTAAGCCAAAAAAATTCTCAAAATTATTTGATCCACGAGGTAAAACGGAAGGTCAAAGACTAAGGTCAAAGGTTATCGTATCCAAACTCGCTCATGCATGACAACAAATGGCATAAATGGATTGCATATAACATCCCCAGTCCAATGACACCATCACAACATAAATTGACCCAACGGTTAACGGACAATTGCCATTTGAAAAATGGTGCCAACGCCCATTTCTTACAAAACTCCCCCATAAGAATCAACCATAGCGCCAAAACCGTTGGGCGGATTGGGCTAAAAATTAAATATTTGAGCTTTAAAAGGTTGAAATATCATACATACCAAATATTAGCAAATTCGGAGGGGGTGCGATGAAATCCATTGGGTGATTTGACATGGAATGACCCGCAAGTAAAAACAAGATTTTTCAAATTCTAGTGGCCCGAAACCTGAATCTGGTAGCTCAAAACAAAGCAAAAGCATAAAAAACTAGATGGCTTTTCGACAGCGTGAAACAAGCATGAAACTTCTTCAGTTCTTCTTCTTCTTCTAATTTCAGTACAGTTCTCTGAGTAGAGTATTGTCGTACTTTTGTGCGTTGCTGAAGTGCAGCATGCAGAATTCCAGGAGAGAGCCAGGAAAATAAACGTTAGAATACTTTTGAATGGTAGATAGTCATAAAAAAGAATACTTTTGAATGGTAGATAGTCATAAAAAGTGCAAGTAAAAACCATCTTTGTTTCTTAGTTTTGGCGTAGCTTCAGTCCTACTAGCTCGCTCCTACAACACGTCTGAAATGTGTATGCTAGATTTATGATTTCTGCAATTATTTCATTTTAATCGTCATTGTAGTACAAATAAATGCACAGGATTTTTTTATATTGAGTATAACTCTACAGGAAAGTTAAAATAAATCATTTTAATCCACATTTACCTTAGTTTACTAACAAAACCAATACTAACCAATTGCGAAACTGAAATTAAGTGTTTACCCCAAAACACACCCCTAAAATGAAAACAAGACCAAATAAACATTGTTTTATATCTTTTTAGGAAAAATCATATTTTCATATGTACACAAATCACGAAAATGAGCAATTTTCAGGCTGACATGCAAATACAAAGGGTCACGTGACTTTCTAACAGAAGGTCCAATTTTCGCAAATTCGGATTTAAAAGATGCACAAGACTAAAAAAGAAAAGAAATCAAAGCGGTGGGGCGTAATATTTACATGTTCCAGAGCAGTCAGGAAATCAGAGGAATCAGAGGGGGCCATAATGCCTCCTCCCCCCCCCCACCCCCTTGGCCTTATTAGGGTTAAGATTCTGTATGTCATAATGACCTTGAGTTTGGCTTGTCTTTCATGAAGTGTCTCCTATTTTAGGGTCTGAAGGATATAAGTGACACTGTGAAGTTGGTGGTAGTCCCTCAGTACAAACCGAGCTGCACGTCGTTGAACCATAAATTATATTTTTCTGATGTGATCTATGTGGGTCCCATGAGGTAGAGCATGCATTGGACAGACATATGTGGTGTAGGCTTGTTCTTTTATCTTTTGAGGGCAGCCATGCAGGTTTCTTTGTAGGAAGCCTCTTGTTCTGTTGGCTTTCTTGCAGATTGATATCAATATGAGACTTCCGGTTGAGCTTGGCCGTGGGCCAAGGCTGTTTTTTCTTTCATTCCCTTCTTTCATTCCGTGGCTGAAGCATGGGGACATAGGTTTCAGCATATTAAAATTTGAATAACTAGATGGATCTTCGACTGCACGCAGTCTAAAATAACGCCTCCGCCATTGCGCGATTTACATGATTAACATGCACTGAATTAATTTGTCAACTCAATTTTGATAGTAATCTGTCTACCAGATCTGATATATCACAATAAGGAGCTATTTTTGCATATATATGAGCCGTGGCCTTGACCTTTGACCTAATGACTCCAAATCTTACATGTTTACTAGCTCCCCAAGATACAAATAGGTACCAAGTTTGATAGTTATTTGTCAACTGGATAAATTGCAATTACAAGCTATTTATGCATAATGAGTCCCGTGAACTTGACCATGACCTTTGACCTCATGACTCCAAAATCTGATGACTACAATGGCTTCCTGAGAAACATTCAGGTACCAAGTTTGATTAAAATCTGACATTCAGTTCTTGAGATTTTGCAAATTTTACAAGCTCATTTTATATTAAAGCCCTGTGACCTTTGACCTTTGACCTCCTGACCCCAAAATCTAATCAGTTATTTGGCTCCTCAAGATACATACATGTACCAAGATTGGTGCAAATCCATTAATTACTTCTTGAGATAATGCGATCACAAGCTATTTTTGCATAATGAGCCCTGTAACCTTTGACCTCATGACCCCAAAATCTAATCAGTTCACTGACGCGCCAACATAGATGAACCAAGTTTGGTGAGAATCCGTCAATCGGTTCTTGAGATAACGTAATCATAAGCTATTTTTGCATATATAATGAGCCCTGTGACATTTGACCTTTGACCTCATGACCCCAAAATCTAATCGGTCCATTGACGCACCAAGATACGAACCAAGTTTGGAGTAGACCCATGGACATTCAATATATATGTTCATTATTATATTGTAGTAAAATGGTTCATAAAAATACTTAATCCATGATAAAAAGAAAAAATAGTAACTCAAAAGATGCTTGAAATATTTGAATGGAATCAATTGCCAATAATATATTTATTTGCATGGATGTGATATCCTATGACTTCCCCCTTTTTTAAAGCATAATAACTCAAAAGGAAATAAGGGAATACATTACCAATTCAACATTCTGCCCAATAATAGTTATGGATGTCGTATCCTATGAAATGTATTTTGTACCCGTTTGTTTTCATTGTTTCGTCAAGTTGATGGCATGATGGGGTGGGCACAGTGGTCTGTACACATTATATGAACAATCAACACTCACATTCACATTTCACACTTACGTCATGTCCTACTCAATTTCACAAGCACCTCAACCATACCCACTTTTTCCTCTTCCAATTCAATATCTGTCATCCAAATCATATCTATCAAATGGATAGAAGTCATCACATCTTCCCAGCATTACTTCCTTGTATATTTCATTATCACAAATTCACTTGTTCACTGTCACTCTCTCAAACTATGAAACAGCTGCAATTGGGCATTGACAGAAAAAAATTCAAATATAGAAAGAGGTTCACTTGCTATTCAAATTTAAATGTTTGTAATTGTAGTCAGAAGATCCCAGCAACAAAACACAATGTGAATACTTATCACATAAAATAACAATAAAAGTGTTTTAAATGGCGGTAATCAAAATTATCTAAGGGGTTGTAAGCATCGACACATAAAAAATGTTTTATCATGGCTTAAAGGGATCTAGTAACTTTGTTGACATGTGCAAAAAGTGATCAATGGTTGATGCAATGTATATTGTGGTTATCTCATATGTCCACAGGGTATTGTGTGAACATTTCAAGTCAAATGGACATTGCATGGCCAAGTAATGAGCGAAAATGCAAAGTGATATTCAATAACTCACTGCACTCACTTTGTACACAGAAGAAAAACTCGCCCGGAGTTTTTCTTATCTGAATACTTTGATCGTACATATCTTTGTAACGAAAGGGAAATTTGAAAAACCGAAACCTGTCCCATGATTTTATTGTTAATACGAATACAACAAGGTATGAAGGAACCGCTAGAATGAAAAATTTATTTTGAGGATTTGGACAATGTTACTAAGTCCCTTTAAGTATTGTTATGAACCATTTTACTGGGTAATAATGAACATATTGAATATTCATGGGTCTACTCATTTACCATGGGGCAATTCCGTATGAGAGAAGGCAAAAACACCACATCTCAAAGTTGAGCAATCTTCCCTAAATCCAACTGTTATCAGTAAAGGAAAACTTGAATTTTAGGAAACTGAAAACCGTTTTTGTATAACTCTATTGGTTTTGCAAATATTTCTACTTGAATTTAACATACATTTTTGACCTTTTACTCATAAATCCGCTTCATTTTATGAAAATGAAGTGAATCTTTTAATCCAATTATTTTTTCTGCTCATTTTCTCATATTTTCCATACAATGTTGCAACAATCACATATTGTAAATCATGGGCAGTAACTTCATTGCATATTTTTTTGAGAAATCTTATTACTTGTTCTTTAGTCATGTTATTGTGAATTCTCTTCCTTCACCCTAGTCCTAGGAACTTCCAACATAATTTTCTGGAATAATGTCACTACTTTTTCCAAAAATGGCGTAACGGAATTACATTGTAACAGAATTACATGCACATGGTCACAGAATGACTTTCACATTGTGTAAGGAATTGAATGACATTGCTGAAAAAAAAAAATGTTCTTGTTCTGAATGTAAATACCCTTTAAAAAATGATTTAAATGGCATGAATTGTAGCCATGAAGACAATTAAAGTCATTAAAATTTGGTATAATGTTACTTTATGTGACTCATTACACATGCTTCATATTTATTGCATCAATGGTGATTTATCTTTGATACACGATAGATCATTTCTCTCCATGAACATAGAGATGATAATGTTCTATTTATTAAATTAGTTTCCAGCAAGAAATTATGAAGATGCAGCAGATTCATGTTTGTACTTTAGAATGGGGAAAACGAAAACATAACAAATTTACAGCAATTAGTAATTTCTGAAACTCTACAAAGTTCTAATTTACCTTGGGGTGACATCCATAACATAGCAACAAAAAGTTATCACATTTGCCTAATTAGCATAAATCAATAATTAGATTTTATAATGCGCGGGACATTTTGTAATGCACGGGACAATCTATACAGTAAAGCAATGGGTTTTTGAAAATCTTGTTTTGGCCTATTGGCTTATTTACGATCATTCTGTAACACGCGAGGATATTTGCCTGCCACTTAACAAGTTTTTTCTATGAAGTCTTGCGCAACTTTTGAGACCAAATTCATGACAAACATTTGTACCCTTACAAAGGCACATGACTTTTTCGAAGTGGAAGTCAATCTGGAAATTGCATAATTTTGTGATTTATGTACAATTCCTATGGAAAAAAGTGTTTTTTCATAGGATTGATAAAAACTCAATAATTTCTCATTTTAATCACTGCAAATAATTAATTTTACGATAAAAATTGTTTGACAGTGGTGAATAATTGATTTTTTTTTTTTTAAAGATGTAAAAATGGAAGTTGAAAAACAAAGAAATACATAAGAATTTCCCAAAACAAAGAAATACATAAAGAAAATATTCGCTTTTGCAACTTTTGTTTTTAAATGTTTACTTGTTAGGAAATGTCATAAAGAACATTTATGCATAAGATAGCATTTTCCAAGCACAAATTCTTGATACTCATAAACTTGCAGTTTGGTACCTTGAATTTTGGTAAAATATTGATATTAAACTATAGGTACATAATTATTCATTTTTAAATTATGCTTAATTAATTTTAATTGAAATATCAATATTAGAATAGTCTTGCTCTCATTTAATAATGATTTCACAATAGGTATTCAGCTGATAGGTATAAATGATAAATATATTATAATTAATTAATTGCTTGGTGATTAATTACTTAGAACAGTTTTAATTATGAATTACTTTATATTACCTATATAGTTATGAATTGCTGTATACAATTCATTGTTGGAAATGTGGTTGATTAGCAATTATGCACAATGATCTGATATTTATTCTTTGTGTAATGTAGCTTTGTTTATTTTATAGCGATTTACTTTTGTAAATTTTGTTGTTCCAATTCATTCAAATTCGAATGTAACAATTGCTATATTGTATTGTTTATACTATGTATGTTTTGATGTTCAATGTACACTGATCCTTTCAGCACTGCTGCTGATCAGTTTGAAATGTATACCAAATAAATAAATAAATAAATATATCTATAATAAGGGCAAATTGGGGGGTGGGCCTATGTAAAATGCATGGTAGAAAAATGTCCCGCGTGTTACATGTCCCCGCGCGTTACGATACAATCTTTTTTCAAATTGACCCCTGTGTGAAACTCTAAAGTTTTGAGATGATGAAATTTCATATTCTGGTAGAGCACAAGATGCACATTAAGACCATACCAAGCATGTTCGATATTGTATATAAATTCAGAGGAATTCACATTCAAAGTCAAAGTTTAAAAATACCAACTTTCTCTGGTCCCGCGCGTTACGCTAGCAAAATGTCGCATAAATTATTAATGCATGGGGGATTTCATTTTTTTTTTTGGGGGGGGGGGGGGGGCGTTTGATAGAATTTGCTCTAAAGCATTTAAAATGTAAAACAAATTGGTGTTTCAATATTTCTTATAAGAGTAAGCTCTCTTTTTCGCTCTGATGTCCTGCGCGTTACAGCTACAAAATAGCTTGGACTTGCCCTAAAGCATATAAACATCAGACATGAATAGGGTTAAAGAAATTTAAAACTACACTCAGGCTAAGATATGTTTTATATAAAAATGCATTATCATTAATTCAGAATGAGTGTTCAGTGTGCTTCTGTATGCAGATCAAAGAAGAATAATGTACAAAGTATTTGCATTTTCAATGGGGAATTCCTAAAGATGTCTTCCATTTTTGTAATGCCGTTATAGCCAAATTTTTTGTTTAAACTAAAGGCTCATATATCATGGGATGACTGAAAAAGCATTCCAAATTGATTTGAGATTAAATAAAGATCACTTTAGAATGAATGTGAGTAAGAATTATTTCAGAATATTACATAACAAATCCCAATTTTCTTGTAATTCTGTAATAATAATGTACACATATTTAGGACTTGTTCTGGTCCTTATATAGGAATTTGTGATTAACAATGCATAGAAATTGTTTACTAATGACTATTTTAGGGGGGAGAGGAGCCAGTGGCCCCCACATTTTACTCACTACAAGGAATTATTTCAAAAATGTAACCAAAAAATTGCATTTTCATGGGTGGATTTCACAGGTGTAATTCCGTTACGGTGACATCATTTGTCTAAGGTAATTTCTGAGGTTAATAACAGATCATTTCTGGAAAAAAGATGTTCCAAATTAAGGTTCACAACTTAAGAGATAAGTTTGATTACCAACTAAGAATTATTTTGTGGTAGATTTCAGCGAAAATCATTACAAAGTTAGTGTTGAAGAAAAGACCCCTTTCCGTTACGATTGTATTTTGGTCTCCTCACGCTAGGTGTGTTATGAATTTTTAACAATCTTTGGATCTGTTTTAGCTCTAGTACCCCTGCCGGTTATTAAAGTATTGAAAACTGTGGAAGTGAAAGGAATTTTGAAAAGGATTAGGAGCTAAATAAATAGGAGCTAAAAATCACTGATTTGTAATTCCGTTATGGTGGAATTGCCCATTCATAATGCTTTTCCATTAACAGTTTTCTATTAAATATTCAGGGGGTGTATTCTGAAAATCGTCTTTTCCCTAATATCGTATTATCTTAGGCTTATGACAAAACCGGTATTCTGAAAACTCTCATATCTTTTGTATTATCTCTGAAAGTTTGTTAACCTCTATTAGCTGGCGCGCCTTGCCACGCATTATTGATAAGCGCGTTCGCGCAAGCAGAGGTGGAAAATGTGTATTCTGAAAACTCTCTTATCTTTCATCTCATCATGAAATTATCATAAATTCTACTCGTATGCCGAGACAGCTATGGGGCAGTATTTTCCTTTTGTTATATCTTGTTTAAACATATTTAAAGACAATTATTTGAGATTTTAAAGAGCTCCCTATGTTTGTTGTGTGTATAGGTGTGTGTACGTGCGAAAAAGTTAGAAAAATAAGAGTGAGGGGGAGAAAATTCCATTGAAAATCTAACCATATGAAAATCCCATTCTTACAAAAATACCCTTTGACCAAAATATATAAATTTCTTGAACTTTGATTGAAATTTCTACGTGTGCGCAAAGCAAGTTAGATGCGCGCATTTAAAGAAAATGCGACGCATACGCAATTTAACCCACATTGATTGGCTGAGAGGGCATATAAACATTTTGTAACAACAATTTTGATTGGTTAACTCAGCACTAATGGGCGTGGTCAGGGAAAGATATGATGCCCTTAAGACAATTTTCAGAATACCGATTTATGACAATTTTAGCGGTGTATTATCTTATGGACTTATGACAAAAGATAATACAAAAGATAAGACGATTTTCAGAATACACCCCCAGGAAGTTTATGAGGCTTTATAGTATTGAAAGTTGAATGATTTGACCTGTTTGTGATTTCAACATTTTCAAAATGTTTCTTGATATTGATGATGTGCAGTTCTTTAGCAGGTCACATTCACAATTTAACAATTTTTCTTGAAGTAAAGGAAAACTTCTAAAATGTTGCTATTTTTTTCTACAAATATGGTTATTAATGTCAATGTGTTGATTTTTTTAAAGAATTCAAGTTAAAAATTTGCATTCTTTGTTGTTCATGTACCGATTTGTGGAAAAGCTTACTTCAATTACTCAAGAAGTGTAATTCCGTTACACACTGTATGGGACATAGTTCCTGGGATTTTTCTTTCATTTAAGTGATGCATTCCTGTTTAATTTCTTGCCAACAAATAAAATATGAAGTTGAAAATAAACTGAAATACAGCTGGATTTTAGCAATATTTGTTTCAAATTTCATTCTTATTTGTATTTTTGCCATATTTGTATTTATTTTTCACATAACATGTTCAAATATTGCAATACAGATATGTAAAATTATGGTTTATATTAAAGTGCTAAATAGCCTTGATGTTTATATTAGCATGTAAGAAATGTTGAGTGCAAAATAATTGATTTTACCTTGTAACTTTCAGAGATGTAATTCCGTTACAAATTTGTGTAATTCCGTTACAGTGGCCTTTTTTTCAAAAAAGTGAATTTGTGAACTTATCATTGTGTTGTTTATGCACCTACTTGTTCCAACTTAAAGTTGACATTATCAAGATTGAAAAAATAAATAAAATCTGTTTCAAAGTGTCTTATATTTCAGAGAAACTCAATTGAAACTTGTAGTTAAAAAAAGACTCCATTCTCTGGTAATTCCGGTATGGACACATATATTGGTCTTGTGTGCAACAACATGTGGAAGATATAAAATCATTTCCCTATCATGTTGTAGCCTGGCTGCCTGTGCAACTTATATAAGTATCAAAATTTACTTAAGTCATGAGAATATTGCGGAGGGAATGAAATAATGAACAAAAAATCTCTGATTTGTAATTCCGTTACGGTGGAATTGCCCCATAGTTGTATCGTTGATTTCATATCGATCCGGTCTTCATTCATGACCAGAATGTGAACAATGATCAGCACACAACATGAATACAGAAAATAAACACAGTTTAATCAGTACAGAATTAGTATCACATGTCAATTGGAAACTGATTCTTCTCTACACACCACAATGATACAAAGCACCGGCCTCCGTACACGGTAAGTTTAACACGCAAGTCAATGGATATTGCATTCGTGTACAATGTGTGTCTCGTTCAAACTGCAGTGTCGTCGGTATAAGATGACCTTTAAATTCATACTGACGTTACAAGCGAGCTGTCAGGGTGGGAATAAGCAGATTCTGGATTAATATATTTTTATTCAAATTTTAAGATGCTGAAACCTATGTCCCCATGCTTCAGCCACGGAATGAAAGAAAGAAGCATAATTACGGCAATCGGCCAACGGCCTAATTGTTGACTATGTGGAGCTCAGTCCCATCAAGAGTGTAGGATGATGTTTTTTACCTTGTTTGTTTCTCTCAGAATAATACTTTGATTAATAAACTTTCAACTTTGAGGTTCAAATTTTACCAAATCAATTAGTTTGGCCAAGTAACTTTCCCAATGCCGCTATTTAGCATACGTGCAGCATTATTCTGCATGATTACAATACACTTAACTATGAGAAGATACTATACATTTCTTCAGCGTTTATGTTACTAAGCGTAAACAAACTTTCATATCATTTAAAGTTTAAATTCTTGAAAAAAAGAAAAGAAATGTGGGAAAGTGGATAAAGATCATAATATTTATTGTCTATCTCTGGAATATATTTGTTTTTTACTCTTTTATTTTTTATTATTTTATAATTAATGACAATATTTTCCCTTGACAAAAAAAATTTCCTTTAGGAAACCGAATGCTTCTCTATGCAGGCAATATCTGCATGTATTTAATTATTAATTGGATGCAGTACATGTGCTTCAAACTTGATATCTAGTCAACAAACAGTAAACAAATTCTAGCTAGTGGGAATGGCAAATATCAATATAGATTACGGGCTATAAAATTTGAACAGGTTAATTAATAGAACTTGATATACATTGAACATACATAAAATGCATTACATACTGCACAATGAGTGATTTCAAGTTTGGTGTTGGTCTGGTGTTAGTGAAATGGAGTTGGGAATTGCTGTTAAATCAAGCTAAAAAACAGACGTTTGGATTAGCGGCACGATACCGATATGTTAACACTGCCTTAACACCGGTGATATATTAACAAAAAATGTAAAAAAACAAATAATTAAAAATCATTTCAATCATTATGGTTTTGTTATTTTAATTTGAGACGATAATATCCAGTTCTGTCATTTAGTAAATGTAAAATCATATCATTTGCATTATTTTCAACTGACCAACCGACCGCCCGACCGACTGACCAACCAACCAACCAACCAAAGTGTTGTACACTGGGCATGCTGGGGGGGGGGGGGGGGGGCTCATCTTATAAAATGGATTTCTCTTTTTTTGAATATATAAAACATGTTAACTTTATGATTTTTATCTTAATCAAACTATTGAAAACCCTGGAGCTACGGTTGTTATAAATGGAACTCGACTTGGTACTTATTAAAGGGAGTGTCCACCTTTGGAAAGCCAAATTTCAAAAGTTGCAAGGTTATTGTCTTATGAAAGATTAGGGCTTGAAATCTCCTTTTTGTGGAGTTATAGACCTCCAAATAATTATTTGCCAACATTTGAAAGTCAGAAAACTGAACGCACATTGGAAGGGGGTCCAGGGACCCGCTGTTGGGCCCCTAGTGGGGGTGCAGGGGATAACACCCATGGTGGGGGTTCAGGGGGCAAAGCCCCTTGAAGCTTTCTGTATGTTGTGAAACCCCATGATGCTTTTATTTTATGGGTAAATTTAAAGTTAAATAATTATACAAATACATGTATTATAATGTAGTTGTTAAATGGATAACCCATCATTGTCATTGTCTGCTAGAGAATGCATCACATTTGATGTTTTCATACGAGCAGCAGCATATTCCTTTGCAATGTTTGAGTCTGGAAACATTTTGCGAAACAGTTGTCCAGCATGATCGCATTTAAGCATGATCGCTGGCCAAATGGCCCGGGGCCAGTAAAAATTCATGTCGGGCCAGCAAAGTTGAAAAAATAAGTCATTTTGGTGGCCCGATCTGGCCTGCGCCTCTAACAAATTATTCTGTTCAACTACGAGCAGACATACTAGCCCAGACTTGTGGGGGAGGTGCATGTGGTGTGTGCCCTAGCTAGCTGCAAACTGGATGCACTTTTGATTGAGTTGCAGTGACATGAGAAGCTGTGATTTCATAATCCATAACTTGTTCCAATGTTCCTTCCAAATCTCTCTTTGCAATATCATGTTTGTAATATTAACATGTGGTGAATTCAATTCTATTTTCAATCCATCTTGTCTTTTTTTTCCAGCATGGCATTTGCGTAGCCGTAGTCAAGTTAGAATCTATTGTAAACTTCTAAAGACTTTTTACTTTCCTTGTCTCCATTCTTTGCTTGCTTTATTAAGTGTTTCTATTTTCTCTCCCCTTTTAACCCCTTTCTTTTCTTATAATAATGTTGATTCTTCTTAGATTTGTAATTTCTTTTTTATTCTGTGCATTTATTTTTATCTTGTCTATTTCTTTTTCTCAGCGTAGTATTTGGAGGTAGATCAAGATGAAAAAAGATGAACTTTTAAAGATTTTTCTAGTTATTTTATTGTATTTGTCTACATTTCTTTGAGTGAGTGTGTGGTTGAAGTAGACCTACATGTACATATACTGTGCACGTCATTTTTTGCAGGAAAAACATAACATTTTTAGAAAGTAAGAATTTTCAATGTTTTTCTTCTTTTTTTTCGGGCCAGTGAAGTTCTTGTTCGGACCAGCAAAATTTAAGAATTTACTTGCCCGAATGGGCCAGTAAAAAATAAAGTGAGTGTGGAGCCTTGATTTAAGGCAATATTGTGCTCTACTAAAAGAATTGGTAAAACAAACCTCTGCATTAATAACGGAAGTGTCTTCCTTCTTGCCAAAGAATGATGTAATTTTCTTTGATGTCTTGGACACATTCACTTCGTCTTGCTCATTGTCTTTAAATGCTTTTTCTTTGATATGTGCCGTGTAATGTTGTTGGCTCCTCCACCACTGATCTTTAGATCTTGCCAACAATAAATGCAGTATGCATATTACCTCCCCTTTTGTGCTTGCTCTAAAACAGGGAAATTGTTCAGCTTGTATTCCGGTCTGTACTTCTGAATTTGTCTCACTGACACTGTTCCCCTCATGGTTGCTTATATTTTGACAGATTTTCTTCCGAAACAAATCACAAATCACAGCTACGTGAAATAATACGGTACCTCGAACACGTACTATGCATGGGGACCCTATGCATATATGCGGTGCGCTGCCGGTGCGAATGCTAGCGATTGCATGCATGCTGTGCCTATGGCACAGGGATATGCATAGCGCTATATGCACATGCACGCTCATTATTACACGCTGCACATATATAGATCAGAGTGGCGCGCAGCAACACGCTGCCACTAGAAGTATGACACCAACTGCCGTTGTAGAACTAGAAGGTAAACTGTACCGCGCGCAGTGACCGTACCCTGTTCATTTTGTACATGAACCAATGGCGGACTGACGTCCTTGTTACAAGCAGTAATGAAGGCAGGAACTTCGTCACATGACTGCATTGTGGGGAAATGATATGATGAAACAATAGGAATGTGCGTAAGGCGCACACTTTACCAAGCGCACTCATACTGTACGTTTTCTATGGCAAAGATGACATTAACGCGTACACTTGTGATTTTGCGCGCGATGCGTTTGATACAAAAATTTGCCCTTGGCTGACACAGTGATCCGTGTATGAAGGGCGACTCTTCTGCAAATCGAGAGCAATCATAAACAGTATTTAACACAAAATGTACCCTAAAAAGTAGTCTTATTGTTGGAGTAGAAAAGGGCAACACAAATTAATTATGCTAGATATAGAGGTGGTAAATATTTTCATCGCTCAACGTCATGTCTTTTATTATTTAATTCCAGATCAATTTCGAAATACACAGCCTGTCATACTTTTGATGACGTTTTGTGACGTTGCAAAAAGGCTTCTAATCGCGTTCAGCCAAGAGGTTCATGGCAGCCGAGTTTATCCCCCCTGATCTGTACGTACAGATCAGTGCACGCTGCACGCACCTTGCGCAATGCAATCCTTTCAGCATTTAGCACTCAGCACCGTTTTTTAGGGCTTTAAAAACTTCAAAAACAGAACAGTACCGTTAAAAACGGAACGGTTGGTAAGTAAATAAATTAATAAAAGCGACGGACCGTCGTTTATATTGCATTTAAGGCTGTCGATTACGGGTATATTTACTACCCGGGACTCGCGATAATTTTTCGGGCAAGTCCCGGGTACCCGAAATTTATAAATTTGTTGATTTCGCTATAGGCATGTCACGCCGCTGGGAAACATGTTCATTCAAGTGACAAAAATGCAGCGCATTTATGACAATAAATCATCTTATAAAATACAACAAATTCGTAAATCAATGTTTTGCTTTTTTTCGGGATATCGAGTATCGATTTTTGCGCCCGGGACTCGACATTTTTCGGCGGGACCCGGGTACCCGGGACTCGTCAACAGCCTTAATTGCATTACGAGTCTTTGCCCGAGAAAAATTTCGCTCACGATAGCTGCTGGCACATTGCGGCGAGACCTGTGGCTGTGAGTGAACCGTGCACAGATTGTGATCAAACAAGGGCGTAAGCGCATACTAAACCAGGGCTCGACACTCACACTGGCCCGCAGGCCCGGGGCCAGTGAAATTGCAATTTGGGCCAGCAAAAATTCTCTTCTGTCTGTAGCTATCCTAGCTAGTTCATGTATAAAGGTATATTGATTGTCAATTTATATAATTTTGTTGGTAGTTGAGGTAAAATAGCAGCAAATATCCTAGACTGGTATGGTGTTTATAAGACAATGACTGCATTTTGTGTATTATAAACAAATGCACCTCAATGAATTCGCGCTTTCGAGCCCCAAATGGATGCAGTTTTTTTTATAGAAAGCTTGATTTGATGGCGAAAATGACAGAGGTTATAATTATCCAATAACAATAAAATTGTATGAATGGAAAGAAAATATCCTGTATTTTCAATAGCAGGTACTTCATTTATTTTTAGCTGTAATATTTATTGAATAAGAGTGGAAAAAGTGCAGACTTTGTCATTCCAGCAAGATATGGCAATTTTATTTCAACATTTTTAGACTTTTTTTCTAAACAAATTGAATGAAAGAAAGTTTTTTTCAGAAAGCTGAGAACCTAAAGTTTTCTTTCCAGACCTGTGCTTCTTTGATTGTACGATACAATTAGCCAGAGCAAGAGCCGTCAAAAAAGTAGGCTTCGTATATTTCGCGTACAGTGACCTTGTCCATATTTACAACTTTGTGCCAGCTGAACGTAAAGTGACCCCTACAAATCGATAAGAAATGGCCCAACTCAGAAAAACATTATTAATGTATTTCATACAATTCTATTCTGACAGCCTTTTTACTAGGAACTGCATTTCCCAGTCTTCTTTCAAATGACGTCAGAACAAGAGAGATGCAAAATTACATAATTATCTACCAATTTCTGCAACCGACACAATGTAGATTGTTAACCTTTAATTCCACATTAAGAAAGCCTAAAACTTTATCCCTGGGTCTGCATGATGGTACCTTTATTTTAAAAACAATGTTTATCGGTGTTGCATATTATATAACTATATTGTCAAATAAACAATAAATGAGTATCATGGACCTACCTGTCTTGTGGCATATCCCTGGGGCAATCCTTTGGGTCTGGTCCAGGGAATTCATCCTGGTAGACTTGTAGGGAGTAAGGATAGAATATCTGCATCATCTACATCAAAACAAAAAATAAGACAGTGTGAGAAGTACTGTTGAGGCAAACTCTTTAAAATTAAGTATAAAACAAGTTTCTTATGACATTTTGAAAACTTCAGCATGAAAATCAAATAATTTGTAGGCAACTACGCTATATAAAAATCAGCTATTATTATTATTTTATTATTAACTGATCAACAAAATGAGAAAGAGAATGCTGGACTCCAGCCTGGACATTTTCATTTGGGACACCTTCTGAAAATAATTGCAACAAATATTGTATGTTGTAGAACTTTAATTAAAGGGCAATGAAACCCAAGCCACCTGTTGCTTTCATAGACTTGAAGAAATTAGGAGGAATAATCTCTGAAAGTTAGAGCATAATCGGTCCATAAACAAGAAAACTATGGCTCTTTGAAGATGCCCATTTATTCCTATGGGGAACTCAATTTGGCAACGCACTCTGATAAGTTTGTGGACTATATACATGTACTCCCCATATGTTTTGTACACAAATTTTCCCATTTTTATAGTTTTATTCATAGTCACACTTTCCCATTCCCCAAATTCACGATATGTTGTGTATAAATGTATTCTACAAAGCATATGTTGAACTCAAACGAAGGGTAAACATATTTGAGAAAATTTAACAAAAATTGAAATTTTGTGTACAAAACGTATGGGGGTCCACAATTTTGCCAGAGTGCATTGCCAATTTGAGTCACTCATAGAAATAAATGGATATTTTCAAAGAGCCATAGTTTTCAGGGACTATTCATCCTATTTTTGCATCTATAATAAGCCGTGTACTTGACCTTTGAAATTGACCTCATGACCCCAAAATATAATAAGTTCATAAGCTCCCCAAGATACATACAGGTATCAAGTTTGTTGGTAATTTGTCAACCAGTTCTTGAGATGTGGCACTGGTTTTTTTAAAGATGCCAAATGTGTCAACCAACATGGTCAAAATTGAAATTAAGTGAACTTACTTCAAACATGTTTTTTTAACATTGACACAACTTATATTTTCATGAAATATAAATATCTGGGCTTAATCTATCCCCAATTCTGCGAAATATCTATGAACATTTAGGATTTCCTATATTTAAAAGAAAAATATGATATATTTTCACATTGCCATACTAAAATCCTACTATTCCAAATGGCATTACAAATAATACAAATAATTAAAGTGGGCTTCTGACATCATGTGTGCCATTTTGGGGGCTTCTGTTTCTTAAATTTTAGTTTTTAGGTCATTTTAAAGTGAAAAATAGCCTTAAAATTTGAATTTTGCAATTTGAAGTTTTTGTAATGCAAAATTTGTTTACTGTTGTTGGTTCAAACTTATTGTATGGAAACAATACATGATAGGACATATTTACATGATATAAAATTGGAGCAAGACACTTGCAAAAAAAATTCAAATTTGATTCTTGTATGTGTTTCGGACGTTACACATTGTTAACATTTACCCTTTTTTTACACTTCTATGACAAGTTGTAGTTTAAAATTTTGCTGTTTTGGAATATTTAAATACAGAAAATATATGTTTAGATGTAAATCTATCCAAATTCTTCTTTGAAATGGTCAAATTAACTTCATAGCACAGAAAGGAGTCTTATATCAACCATATATGACATTATACAGTACAGTACATGTAAACTTGATTTATCTATAATTATATGTTCAGATCTCCAAAGTAGAGACAATTTTAAGGGTTTTAGTGAAATTATGAAGTACTGTGTACCTAGTACTACAATAACTACAATTTGAGAATTGTGATCTGTAATTTATTGTCGTAAAGTTGCATTATGTTATGACATACCCTATTTTGTTTCGGACGTTACATGGTGTTAACATCACTCAAAACATATCTTAACTCGCTTTGTTTGCATGATTTTGCAAGCAAAACCCATAAATATGTGCATTAATTGAACTCCCAACGAAAGAGATCGTGAATGTAGTCCATATTGATAGACAAAATCCAAGATTTTGTACAAATATTAAATGCAATTAGAAACTGTTATTATATACAGTCAAAGGATGATCGATGTGACTTTCCAGAGTTTCCTTCATCATTTTACAAAAGATAAAAGTATATATTGTACAATGACATACATTGTTATGATTTGAATTTTCCTTTTTCTTATTTTGATAAAATATGAAGCTCAAACTAAATTTATCAAACTATTATCGAAAATTAGAATAACTGTCATAAATGCATTACTGATCAATATTATATTAGCAAAACCTCAAATTCAAGTTATAATGGCACATGTACAGTACACTTGTATGTACCACATAAGGTTACGGTCAAGACAATATATTTGTTCCAGCAGGTATGGTTACATTTTTCAAAGATAGTTGACACAAAAATGTAATTGATCATAAACCAGTAATGTTCTGGAAATTGTCTTAAAGATAAGGAATTATCTTGGTGTACATGTACAGGTCTATACTTATAGTTTACATGGCATACATGTACATGTATGCCATATAGTATTTCAAATCTAACTTTTGTTTTAACATGTGGATTTTTTTTAATACAAATGATTAACATTTTAATTAGTGTCAGTAAAACATGTGGATCAACGCAGATTATTTTCTTCTTATCAAGTTTAAGTATGGAAAAACATGTTTTGCAACTAATGAATGATATCAGAAGAGTAAATTTAGCATAGTTATACTGTACTTTTGTATACCACTAAAAGGCTCTGTTAATGAAAATATCTATATTTCCACTAAATGAATAATGAAACAGAGACTTAACATTTGTTTCTTATAGAACATTATAAAGGCAAACAACCTAATAATGCATTTGATGTGATACAAAAAACAAAATCAGTATACATGTCCATGTAGTTCTGTGTACTTTACAACATGAACAATTATGGGGCAAAAATAGCAATTCCTCACAATTTTATAAATAAAAATTCCTTCCCAGAGACAAATAACTGATCATTTATTTTTCAAAACACTTTTGCTGTAGCAGGAAGCATATAGATCATGAAAAATGTAGATAATACTTTTTTTAATGTTCCAAATTGAATTTTTTGTGCAATCAAAATGTGTGTTAACACCATTTTGTAACGTCCGAAACAAGCTCACAATACCATACAAAATATTCTGTAAATGGTAAACAAAATACAGGAGTTGTTGCAGCAGGTAGTGTTTCAGTTCCACAAAACAAAGGTTATTGTTCCAATTAGATTAGTCATAACATTCACTATATCAAGTGTCTTGTAGAACTTTAGTGGTTACAAATTAGCTGAGAAAAATCGATGAAAAATTGGTGAAATTGTGGATGTGGGGCAGACTAAGCATCTAAATGTTATTAAAGCATCCTGTATTTTGATGATTATGTTTCATTTACATGATCTAAATGAATAATAATAACCATATATTATCATTTTGAAAATAAATGCACTAAAATATCAATTTTGTGTTAACAATTACCCCATGTAACGTCCGAAACACATTTGTTTACATTGGTTGATCTCAAACATTTGTTTTGGCAATTAATTACCCAATTCATGTGTAAATTTGTTTCAAAATGAATACTATTTTATATTATGATGATTGATTCATATAATGTGCCCTTTCCTGTGACTTATGAGCTTATAAGTTACATTTGTTGTTTCGGACGTTACATTTGTTTCGGATGTTACAAATGTTAACGGAAAGTCAATTTTGAATATATAATCATAACGCAATGAGCTATTACATTATTTTTTTCTGTGTTGGGAGGGTACATCAAGTCTCTTCAAAAGTGAAATAAAAAGTAGTTTGTGTTATTCCCCTTTTTCTAATTATATCCTAATAAAGATTGTTTCGGACGTTACAAAATTGTTTACGGAAAATGAGAGCATGTGTGCATTTCATATTTTTTTTTTTTTTAATCGCTGGCTTAAGAAATCAGTCATTTCCCTTTTAGGCAATATGATGAGGAAACTGTTAGTTCAATTTTCATACTGATATCATTTCAATAAATTATGATACTGGTAGGGGTAATGAGGGGTTAAATTGTTAACGGAGGATGTAACGTCCGAAACACCAATTTTGATGGCATTGTACTGTCAAAATATTACTTTACATATTAAGCGCCGTTAATTTTCTGAAAGTATAACTCACACTCGTTCATAATTATCAACAAATAAAAAAACAAAAAAATCTGTTAGTGTTTTTTTATACCTGAACATAATTGAACCCATTTTTGGTTGACAAATTTCCGTTAACAATTGGCCCTTTAGGGTTATCTGACCTATATAAAGGGAAGTCCAAATATTTTCGTTAAGGTAAGGGAGATCAATCTAGGTGGATGCTATAAGAAAATACAAAAATAAGTTTTCAGTTCAGTATGTTTTTAAGGCCCTCAAAGTGCCATCAAGCCTTTTGGCACCTTTAAAAAAACCAGAGCCATGTGCAATTACAAGCTATTTTTGCACAAATTTATACTGAGCCCTGACCTTGACCTTTGACCTCCTGACCACAGCTTCTAACCAGTTCATTGGCTTGGCTCCTCAAGATACATACAGGTACCAAGTTTGATGGTATTTTGTCAACCAGTTCTTGAGATATCGCAATTACAAGCTATTTTGCACAAATTTATACTGAGCCGTGACCTTGACCTTTGACCTCCTGACCCCAAATTCTGACCAGTTCATTGGCTCCTTAAGATACATACAGGTATCAAGTTTGATGGTATTTTGTCAGCCAGTTCTTGAAATAATGCGATTACAAGCTATTTTTGCATATATAATATTAAGCCCTGTGGCCTTGACCTATGACCTTAAGGCCCCCAAAATCTACTCACTTCATTAGTTCCCAAAGATACATGCATGCAGGTACCAAGATTGGTGGTAATCTGCCAACCGGCTCTTGAGATATTGTGCTTACAAGCTATTTTTGCATATATAATAAGCCCTGTGACCTTTGACCTCATGACCCCAAATCTAATCGGATCATCGCATCCTGCATCCCGAAATGTACATTGTATACCAAGTTTGAAATTGATCTGTCAACCTTTGACCTTTGACCTTGTGACCCTAAAATCAAGCCAGGTCATTAGCTCCACAAGATAGAAGTACCAGGTTTGATGGTAGTGTATTGACAGGTTATTGAGATATGCTCAATTACAAGATTTTTTCCTCATATAATGAGTTCTGTGGCCTTGGGACTTTTGACCTTCTGACCACAAATCTAATCAGTCCCTTAGCTTCCCAAGATATACTCAGGCACTAAGTTTGGTGGTAATTTATCAACTGGTTCTTGAAATATCATGTTTGCAATCTATTTTTGCACAAATAATTGAGCCCCATGACCTTTGACCCCTCAAAATACATACAAGTTAAGTTTGATTGCAATCTGAAAAACAGTTCTTGAATTTTGACCTCATGACCCCAAATTTGATGGCTATACAGGGTGGCCCAGAAATAACGGAACGGGGCACTTCCCAAAATAAAGCAACAAAATGAAGATGTCCATTGGATAGAGTGTCCTTTCCAATGAACAACGATACCAAGAAAAGTAATTTTGGACGTGTAGTTTTTGTTTTAGGGCGCTTTGAGTGGGACCATGTCAGGTTCCTATTTATGTCAATTTTTACCAAGTCAGTGTCTGATAAATGAGACTTACTGCCCGCCATACTATTCACCAATTATGTCCATTCTGTCGGCACCGCTCGGCACACAGCTGAATGCACACTAAACAATGGCGCGTGGAATACTCGCGTGTTCAAAGGTATGTAGGGCAATCAGTCTCATTTATCAGGCACTGACTTGGTAAAAATTGACAAAAATAGAAACCTGACATGGTCTCACTCAAAGCGCCCTAAAACAAAAACTACACGTCCAAAATTACTTTTCTTGGTATCGTTGTTCATTGGAAAGGGATCCGATGGACATGTTCATTTTGTTACTTTATTTTGGGAAGTGCCCCGTTCCGTTATTTCTGGGCCACCCTGTATTGACTTCTTAAAGGGATCTAGTAACATGTACAAAAAGTGATACAATGTATATTGTTGTTATCTGATATGTCCACAGGGTATTGTGTAGTCAAATGGACGGTATATGGCCGAGTAATGAGCAAAAATGCAAAGTGATATTCACAAACTCATTGCACTCACTTTGTACTTGGTTTTCGTGATCCGTTGGATTATTTAACATCCGAAAACTTCAATCGTAAATATCTTTTTAACGAAAGGGAAATTTGAAAAACCAAAACCTGTCCCATGATTTTATTGTTAGTACAGATACAACAAGGTATGAGGGAACCGCTAGAATTCCAATTGTATTTTGAGGATTTGGACAATGTTACTAAGTCCCTTTAAGATACACTAAGGTACCAAGTTGGATTGTAATCTGATCTTCAGTTCTTGAGATTTTGCAATTACAAGCTATTTTTGCATATAAAATGAGCCCTGTGATCTTGACCTTTGACATCATGATCCCAAAATCTCATCAGATCATTGTCACTCCAATATGTACACTCATACCCTATTTGAAATTGATCCTTTAACCGGTTCTCGAAATATCCCAAGAACGAAAACAGGATGGACGGATGAACCCAAACACATAATACCTCCGGCCACTTCGTTGGCAAAAAATTAAAAATACAAACAAAAAGAAAAACTTGATACAAAAAACATTGTTGCTGGTAGTGTTGTTACCTGACAAAAGTCGACCTTGCTGACCACCCTATTGATGTCCTCAGAGTAGTAGTCGTGGCTGAATATCAGCAGAGAGCTGCCAATGCCAGACGCCTTCCTCAACGAGTCTATCAGGTACTCCAGGTACTCCAGCCGATCGTGAACCATCACCACTATCACGATGCTGTCCTCCGGTCGCCGTGGAAACCGGTCTAAGTTGTGGATCTTCTGCTCGTGGTTGATGGTCAGCATGGCCTGCTTGATTATCTCACTCTGACGCGTGTTATCGCGGAAGTCATGCCTGTTTTCTAACCGCATCGAGGCATTTTTCTCAGGGTGCACACCACCTTCCCCCCCTCCTCCTCCTGCTCTGTCTCCTCCATTCCCTACCTCATTGGCCCCCTCCTGTAATGATGGAAGGTCTTTACCTGGCTCATTTCTGTTCATTTTGCTGTCTCCACCATCTGCATGATCTACATTCTTATTGTTCTTGGCAATGCTTACAATATTCTGATCCATAGCTTTCATGTCAGTTGTGCTGACTGCTGGTAGCAGTATCCATATTGCTGCCACAAAAATGATGATGCAGAAGACGGCTTTCAGAGTTCTTTTTATTTTTCTCATGGTGTCTGAGTATATAGTGCCTTTTAAGTCAGTAGTCACGAAAGTCAGCAATTTCTCCTATTCCTGACTACACGTGAACAATGTTAGTTGTATCCCTATAGGATAAGGATAAATATTGTGAAGGAAAATGTCAAGACAATTTTTATGGAAGTAAATACACTGTTGATCATAAAGTTGGAATATTTAGTTTTTTAGATCAATTTTCATTCTTTTTCCTGTTTTTTTGTGCGTCTAATCATGAATAATTTTAGACTAAATATAATGATTATATAATGTGTCCAAACTACCAATGTACAAATTTGCCTTAATTAATTTAGCCTTGTGTTTTGAGCTTTGAAATGCAGGACCTAAGGCCCATTTCCCTTCCCAAAGCGTATGTTCAAAAAGTCATCGTTATGGGTAATTATTCAGAGTTGGCTGTAAACTTTTCAACCAAAATTAGCACATACTTCGTCCAACGTTATTGGCTACACGCCAAACAATGCTTGTGCTCCACAAGGAAGGGGTGTCAACAAGCAATGTCCACTATTTTGTTGGAATGTTGCAGGTTACGGTCTGTAAAATCCTCAGACGTCGAGAGGAGGGTCAATTAAATCCACAGGAATCTCTAGGATGTCCACGATTGACCACCAGGATAGATGATCGCAAATTGCTTAACCTGTGCCGTAGAAACCGGAAATGCCAAAAAGGAGCCCTCGCCATCCATGAAAAAGATATGGAATCGACGCCTTACGCCAAACTGTACATCAGAGATCGCTCTAACATGGTCACCGAACAAGACACACTACCAAGTGTCCACTCCAAACCATGCAACCAAGATTTACTGAACGTCCCTGGACTAGGGAGTACAGAAGATCGCAAAATGCAATGTTATTGTGCGACCATTCAAAACACACGTAAATCTCCAAACAAATGAAGAATTCACATTGACAATAACGTATTTTGCGACTTTTCACTTTTGACACGGCTCCATATTCAGGTCTACTGCACATTCCATACTTGAGCAGGTCCAAGCTAATGTCCCCATCAAGGGTGAAATTTCATCTTCATTGTAGCACAGCAAATTTGGTATCATTCCGAAGCTAAAGGTCTGAAGTTTATTTTGTTCAATATAGAAAATTTGCATAATCTGTATATTTAATGAGTATGGGGCATCAAATTTGCATATTTTAAATATAAGCGTGATGTACAGGACATTGTATTTTCACATCTATAATTCATTTAACCAATCTAGATAGAGACTAATAATACCAATTATTTTCAAATGTCAACATTAATTAAAGGTACACCTGTAAAGTGTCAGATATTGCCCGAAATGACATTTGAGACTTCAATCCTGTACCAAAATCATTGTACATGTAAGATATACATGTCCGAATGATGTGTGAAAGTTTCATTGAAAAAGAACACTCAAGCTAGCTTGCCGGACCTAGTTACTTTTGTTAAGCTTGACGACGGAGAGTCTGACGTCATACGCATTTTATTTGCATACATTACAGAAGCGGTCTATTACATTTAATTGACATCCACGTCAAATCAACCAATGGGCACACTACGAGCGCGGGAACTTCAGGCGTATACGTATGCTAACTGAATAGTCTGCTGAGTTGCAGTTCAGCTGGAAATCAAAATTTTGTCAAAATCCATGCACGACACGTCTTTAGAAATATTCTAATAACAAGACAGTGGTATGGTTGTACATTAAATGAATGACAGAACTGCATATTATCGTCTCAGATTACTCTGAATTATGGACGAACATATTATAAACATAATAATTGAAATGATTTGATAAGGGGGTATCGGCATTTTCGTCGACATTTTTAAATCGCTTTGTGCGCGTATGTCTAGTCTTAGTAACAAGCGCTAGCAATTTAAAAAACCTTGATTAAACACTCACGTCAAGTTTTGGTTAACGCGACACTTCATGTTTTACCGGCATGGAAAACAACGAATGGTCGGCCCTACACTTCGTAAATTAGAGTCACCTTTTTAACGAAATATCTCAAAACGTGACGTGAACGTGACTGTTCGTTGCAAGCCCATATTTACTGTCAAAAATGGTTGGAAATGGGCTAAAAATGCCACATACTGCCTTACGGGCATATTTCAAATCTTACTAACTCGCAAAAAAAAAGGCACAAACTTGTGAAACTTTAGAAAGTAAGAGACATTCACCTATATTTTACTTGTATACCAAAACAATATTGCTACCAAAAAGTTTTATGGCTTATTTATGCTGTCGAAAATGGCTCTAAACACCCCGGAACGGGGCTAATGCCTCATGATAGGCTTTAGGGTAAACTTCAACATTTTTTTACTTGCAAATAAAAGGTCAAGGAATTGTGCTATTTTATAAATTGAGAGACTTTTACCTATAATTTCCCAGATTATCCAAGAAATTTTGCTACCGAAAATTGTAATGGCTTTTTTACGCTGTCAAAAATTGCTGTGAACACCGTGAAATGGGCTAATGCCAAATAATATGCTTTAGGGCATATTTCAAATCTAAAATACTCGCAAAGGAAATGTCAAGGAACTGTGGTATTTTGTAAATTGAGAGACATTTATCTATATTCCTGGGTTACCAAAGAAAATTTGCTACCGAAAAGTTAAATGGCTCATTTCCACTGGCAAAAATGGTCGTAAACACCCCAAAATGGGCCAATGGCGCGCATATTTCAAATCCTAATGAATCATAAACAAAAAGTCATGTACTTGAGGTATTTTATTAATTGACAGACATTTAGGGATATTTACCCGAGTTACCCAAGAAATGTTGCTACTGAAAGGTTAAAGGGGACCACCGGGCAAATAACAACACATTACTACATGTTTTGGTACTGTTTTGTGATATCAAATAGATACCTAACATTTTGCAAAGGTATCGGAAATAATATCGCTAGTGATATTCGTTTGTCTCGCAATGTATGGTCAACATTGAATCTGAAAGATCACGACGTTTCGTATGCTACTGCAATACTTTGTCAAGTGATATAAAGTAACGTAAAACACTCCTATTTATGCTCTCATGCGGCTCCAAACCGCGTTATCTCGCATGAGCGAGTTGTTCCTAATTGGTCCATAACGGGCAAATTCTATTGGCCGGAACCACTACTAATTTCCTGGTTCCTGGTTTGCGAGTGCGCCAATTCTACTCACGCGTACGTTTGTAGGCAATATAATTCCGAGCGATTCGCTTGCTGCACCCGCGGTAGTCTAAACAATTCAGACCACATAAACGCATGCTTTAGAATGGTGATGCGGTTTCCAATTTTTTTCTTCTTTTTTCTGCAAACATATTTTTGTGAACTTGTTGATGGAATGGAATACTAAAGATGTTACCTTTCTGTTATACAAATATTAGTTTTGGGTGGTGGTACCCTTTAAAGGGCTTATTTATGTTGTCGAAAATTGTGGGAAATGACCAAAGTGGCCTTTAATATGGTATTTGGTTGTTAACGACCATTTTCAACAACGTAAGCATTGCAGGAACAAAATTTCTTGGGTAACTCAGGTAAATATCCCTAAATGTCTGTCAATTTATCAAATACCACTAGTACGTGACTTTTTGTTTATGATTTATTAGGATTTGAAATATGCGCTTAAAGTACCTGAGCGACGAAATATCACAAAATAGACAAATTATACATGTACGGGAAGCTTATACCAACCTGAACACAAATCATCTGCTCTTAAGGGGCCAAGTGGGGTATTAATTTTTTTTTTCACCAAAATTGAGATTTTTATCTTAAAATGATCCATGGATTCTAAGCTTTAAGAAAATACATACATTGTGGGGTAGAGGGTAGCTATTAAAAGGACAAATTAAGGATTTCGTTATCAATGTTGTACATTTTTGGGGCCGAAAGTGATTATTTTCTGGCTTAGATTGGAGATTTTTAATTGTACTTTTCATAAATAGACCAAATAAAATTGTCCCAAATCAAAATTGTTACCATCCAAATAGGGTTTTTTTTTTTCACCAAAATTGAGATTTTTATCTTAAAATGATCCATGGATTCTAAGCTTTAAGAAAATACATACATTGTGGGGTAGAGGGTAGCTATTAAAAGGACAAATTAAGGATTTCGTTATCAATGTTGTACATTTTTGGGGCCGAAAGTGATTATTTCTGGCTTAGATTGGAGATTTTTAATTGTACTTTTCATAAATAGACCAAATAAAATTGTCCAAAATCAAAATTGTTACCATCCAAATAGGGTTTCTCTTTTTTTTAGAGTGAAGCAGCAACATCTAATGTCATGCAGAAAATAAACATGGCAGTTTATAGGTGATTAACTTACCCTAAACTTCCATTGAACCAACTAACGACTATTTATCCCGCTAAGTTCCTATATTTTTTCATGTCACATTTATCAAACAAATATCAATATTGTATATGACCTTTCAAGCTCATTTGCCGAAAATCAGATTTTTTAGACTAAAATTCTAAAAACTTGAAAAGTATTCACTCAAATTCAATGAAATTTGGAGAGATTGTTCATTTTTCTGAGATGAAGAGAATAATGATGGCTTTTAGAGGTATCTCTACAGAAAAAACAATTATGTTATGTTATGTGTCCCATTTCTGATTTTTTTTTTTTTAATTTTGATTTCACTAGGAAGATGGATGAATATTAGAAAAAGCCATCATTAGTTTGTTTGTCTATCACTGTAGTTTCTATGTTTACATTAACAAAGATGTATACCCCTACAATTTTTAGAAGATGCAATTTGAATGATGGCATGTCAATTTTTTTATTTATTTTTTTTTTCAATATATTTGCCTTTTGAGCTCTTATTCTAAGTCCTATTGTCTAATTGTTTACTTTTTTGGATTCCTCACATTCTCAGCTTTCCAGCAGTATATGGTTTGTAGGAGGTAGCTTCAATAGTTTGAAAGATATTCATGATTCCGTGAAAGTGCGCAAAAATGGCAAATAATACCCCCCACTGGGCCCCCTTGAAATATCAATGAAAGCGTTAAGAAGCGTTTTTCCAAGACCCTTCTCAGAACTTCAATACTTGGCTTGAAACGGGAATTACTGAGTACGGGATAATGACGTCACATGTGCGAGTCCCCCGCCTAGAGCGTAGAGCGAGATGTATACAACTGTGTATTAAAACCCTCACAAGAAGTTCCGCAATTCAAGTTTGAGCGTTCATATCTTTCATGTTACTTTTAGAGCTGAGTCGAATCGAATGGCTATTCGATATCCGACCGTGAAGGTCGGATACCGAATACAAATTTTCTGATACGAATATCCGAAAAAAAATTAATTAATTAATTAAAAATCTTTATTTATTTATTTTTTTTTTTCCATTTAATTTTGTAATTCCCATTCGATAGATTCGATCAGAAAATGGCACATTGAACCCTGCTTATCTATTGCTAAAGTTAAAAGTTAAGGTATTTTACATAAATTACAAATAAACAAAACAAATAATAAACCAAAGGTAAGAGGATTAATATACAAGTGGTATAGTGAGTGCCAGATTTAGAAGAATCTATGATGAGATATCGAAGTATTTCATCTTGACAGCAGTTTGTACACTAACATCACACTGTACTGCCGATTCTAATTGAAAAAAACGGACAGAATATTTATATTTAAAAATTATTTTAAAAAAAAAAAAAAATTTTAAATTAATTAATTTTTTTTAAATTTCGGATATTCGATATCCGACCGTTTTTACACGACTCATAATCGAAATTCAAAATATTCGATTTGACTCAGCACTAGTTACTTTATTACCGTTCATGAGTTTGGTATGATTGGAAGGCTTGTATTCCCCACTTTAAACTGATATGACTTTTGCCATGAATATGTTATGACACATGAATGCGCATGACACCCGAATATGGGGCAAAGTCAAAAGTGAAATGTTGCAAAATGCATTGATAAAACATCAGTGTACCCTCCTTTTGTTGTGAGAACGGTGTTATGAATGATGTTCAGTCGGTCATGCGTGAATGTCAATGGCGTTTTATCATTTTTTTGGAGGATGAAATATACCTTTATGATTTTGAGGTGGTGCAATAACGATTGTGTATGTTGTTAGGAAGATGTAGTGTGTTTTATTGACCGATTGAGAAATTATCATTATGTTTGACCATATTAATGCTTTTTGCAAGATTTCACTTTTGACTTTGTAATGCACATTCCATAATAAAAAATGTCATATTATTGTGAAGGGGAGAATACAAGCTTTCCAATGGTAATAAAGTAATAAGGGAGATATGAACGCTCAAACTTGAATTGCGGAACTTTTTGTGAGGGTTTATAATCCAGACTTCACATGACACGAACTTACGCCAGCTGATGATGAAAGTGGAATACAAATCTCTCGAAAACAGCTAATTACATTTTAGTATTGCGTATAAAGAATATTATACAGTTATTACATGGCGGTGGAGGGGATAGCACGGAATATTTCATCCCGAGGGATTTTAAATGCTATTGAGGGAAGAGTAAATAAGTCCCGAGACGAAGTCGAGGGACTTATTTTCTTCACGAAATAGCATTTGAAATCCCGAGGGTAGGAATATTCCGTGATTTTCCCGACAACAAATGTAATAACTGTTTTATCATCTGACTGTCAAAATCCGTTACACTCGCTCATCACAGAAACACCGGCCGCTACATCACATCACACGCACAATGCAGAATTCACCCAATATTCATGTGCACAAAAGTCGATCGGCGTACTTACGATTCCCTTTCTCAGCACTAATATCTCAACATATTCAGATCACTCATTTCCATCATAACTACTTGTCGATTGTTTCCTTCGCTTATGTTTACCAGGTCATTTTCTGATCCAATTGTACTGAAAATCGCTGATTTTCTTTCTTTTTTCTTTTGTTCGCTGCCCGCGAGAGTCACCTGACATACGGTACACGCCGGAAGTGCCAGGTACGGTATGTGTACAGCCCCTTGACGTTGACGCGAATTGCAGGGGTGAGATATCCCCATGAAATATCCTAAAATATTTCCTGGCAGCGGCATGTACTGTATTGCTAAGTCAGGTGATAATCTTATTATATGATATATTGAATCATGCAAATAGATTTGTCTACCCTTCTATGTCGTGTAATTTCCCGAGTGATTGTTGGTGACTAGTATAGTTCAGGTTATAGACATGATGGTGAATTATGAGCATACCTTTGCATTTTATGATGTCATGCAGTTCAAACTAGATGGATCTTCGATTGCGCGCAATCGAAAATTATGCCTCCGCTATCACGCGATTTTAATATCAAGCCCAAATTAACATGCACTGATTTAATTTAAAAAAATATTGTTCACATATTTTGAGTCCTGTGACCTTGACCATATGACCCCAATCTTTCATGGCTCCCTAAAAAACATTCAGGTACTAAGTTTGATTGAAATCTGACATTTAGTTCTTGAGATTTTGGCATTACAAGCTTTTTTGCATGTATAATGAGTCCTGTGACCTTGACCTCAACCTCATGACCCCAACATTGTATGGCTACGTTGACTCTTTATGATACATTCAGGTACCGAGTTTGATTGAAATCTGACATTCAGTTCGTGAAATTTTGCCATTACAAGCCATTTTCGCATACATATTGAGTCCTGTACTCCTGTGACCTTGACTTTTGACTTCTTGACCCTCCAAATCTAACCAGATCAGTGGCACCCCGATATGTACACTCATACCAAGTTTGAAATTGATCTGTCAACCGGTTCTTGAGATATCGCAAGAACGAGGCATTTTTGCACATACATTGAGTCCTGTGACCTTGACCTTTGACCTCATGAACCCCAAAATCTAATCAGATTATTGCCACCCCAATATCTACACTAATACCAAGTTTGAATTTGATCCGTCAACCAGTTCTTGAGATATCACGAGAACGAGGCATTTTTGCATATATATCGTGTCCTGTGACCTTGACCTTTGACCTCATGAACCCCAAAATCTAATCAGATTATTGCCACCCCAATATCTACACTAATACCAAGTTTGAATTTGATCCGTCAACCAGTTCTTGAGATATCACGAGAACGAGGCATTTTTGCATATATATCGTGTCCTGTGACCTTGACCTTTGACCTCATGACCCCTAAAATCTAATCAGATCATTGTCACCCCAATATGTACACTCATACCAAGTTTAAAATTGATCCGTCAACTGGTTCTTGAGATATCGCGAGAACGAAAACGGGACGGAAGGACGTACGTACGGACGGACGTACGGACGGACGGACGGACAACCCGAAAACATAATGCCTCCGGCCACTTCGTTGGCGGAGGCATAATAAAACGGTGCATATGTAATTAATATTCGCAAGTAAATAGTACCAGTACTGTAGAAGTCTTTTTAGTGACTTTACTGAAGAATGAATTCATGGTATTTTCCGTCTCGTCCTCTTCCTTCTATCCCTCCTACATCCCCATCATCATCATCACAATCATAATCAAAATCATCATCATCATCATCATCATCATCACTATCACTATACCAATGACATTATATTTTGTGGAGCTGTTTACATCAACTTTGATGTCTACATTTAGTAGCAGTTCCTCCTCAAGATCAGACATTGTGATGAGAATACTTAGCGTTCGGGTGGTATACACATACACCTACAGTACAAAAGACCGACGGGCTTGGGAGCGCTCTCATGCGCTCTTCACACATGTTACGTCATTAATCGTACCCGCACACAGCGGGCTGACCAAGGGCGAATAACGGGTCGAAATTTCATCACTTTTGATAGCAGATTAATCAATTCTGTGACAATTTCTGACAAATATATATGAATTATTAGGAAGAATGTAACATTTCCTTTGCAATGATGCCAAAATTATTTAGGTTACAAGCATTTTTAAACCTTCGCTCAGGTACTTTAAGGCTACAGTGTGTACCATTGGCCCATTTTGGGGGTGTTTACGACCATTTTTGCCAGCATAAATAAGCCATTTAACTTTTCGGTAGCAAATTTTCTTTGGTAACCCAGGAATATAGATAAATGTCTCTCAATTTACAAAATACCACAGTTCCTTGACATTTCCTTTGCGAGTATTTTAGATTTGAAATATGCCCTAAAGCATATTATTTGGCATTAGCCCATTTCACGGTGTTTACAGCAATTTTCAACAGCATAAAAGAAGCCATTATAATTTTCAGTAGCAAAATTTCTTGGATAATCTGGGAAAATATAGGTAAAAGTCTATCAATTTACAAAATAACACAATTCCTTGACTTTTTGTTTGCGAGTAAAAAAAGGTTGAAGTTTACCCTAAAGCCTATCATGTGGCATTAGCCCCGTTCCGGGGTGTTTAGAGCCATTTTCGACAGCATAAATAAGCCATAAAACTTTTTGGTAGCAATATTGTTTTGGTATACAAGTAAAATATAGGTGAATGTCTCTTACTTTCTAAAGTTTCACAAGATTGGGCCTTTTTTTTTGCGAGTTAGTAAGATTTGAAATATGCCTCAAAGGCAGTGGCATTTTTAGCCCATTTCCGGCCATTTTTGACAGTGAATATATATGCCATTAAACTTTTCGTAAGCAAAGTTTTTTTATAACACCATGATAAATACAGGTGAATCTCTGTCAATTCACAAAATATCACAAATTCTTGACTATTAAATTGCAATTTATTAGGATATGAGGCACTTTAAGCAAATTTGGGTGTATTTAAGACCATTTTCGGCAGCGTAAAAATGCCATTAAACCTTTCGGTAGCAACATTTATTGGGTAACCCATGAAAATATAGGTAAATGTCTATCAATACACAAAAATTGGTGTTGATCCTGGATTGGGCGAAGGGTGACCTTTGACCTTGAACTTGGTACATTTTTTAAAAGTTCAAACTTTGAGATAGGCTGTTCTTTTCTCTCTGTTTGTAGTTCAAATTGTGTCCATTAGAATTTGCCTATGTGTGAATTTGCCAATGTGTGAATTTGCCAATGTGTGCTGTAAATGGTCCTACCAGGACCATTTACAATACTTTGTAGATGTGGGGGTCGGGTGACAAATTGTCTGAAAATTGGTTGATTTGACGTGGATTGACGGGATATATTTAACACATTTATTACCATCGAAACTTACTAGTAAATAGGTCTTTCAGCACTGGCTTAGCTCCCTCAGTTTAACTGTAGGGCAATTCCATGCAAACATTGACATATTAAGCACCCATTTTTCAAATTCGTCAAATCATAACATATTTGGTATCAAATTAAAGCTAAAAGATTAAACTATTCAGAAATGCATTTTTTTGCCGTTTCTATTATTTCATAGGAATTAATTAGCATAAATTAATTTTCAATTATTTTCACATAACATACTTATAAATATTAAGCTTAAAAGAGCTACAAAAATAAGTTTTCATAAAATTTTCTTTCAGTGTTGGTAAGATCATTACTTCAATTTATCAGATAAATCTATTTTGGCATTTTCGGTCTTTGTTCTGCTTCAGTGACTGTCTCATTTATAGTCATCAATATGTCACGCTGTTACCCTAAAAACAGGTATTTTTAATATTTCTGGAAAAATATGAATGGGAATGAAATTATTTTTTGTTTCTTCTTCATTCGCCCATAGGGCTATATTATGGATGCTAAATAGCAGCATTATCTTTTACCACTAATTAATCTAAGCAATATCAATTTGGTCACGCTGTTACTTTTTGGGTAACAGCGTGACACAACCTACTTGATCTCCATTGATCTAATACACTAGACAAAATCAAATAATGAAATATGTTTTTTTTTAGGTATGCTCGGTCATAGCTCATGCTTTGATTATATGAATAGGGTCAGTTGATAATGTTTCCATCACAAAGTTACCCGAGTCATAAATGTGTAGGGGTTGTATGTCCATCTGTCTGTATGTGCATATGTACATTAGTGTTCTTTTTTTTGCAATATCTCAAGAATCGTTGGATGGATTTTGTTCAAACTTTGTACAAGCCATGTATTCAGAGGTACGGATTATCTGATACATTTGGGGCCATGAGGTCAAAGGTCAAAGGTCACGAAGCTAATTAATATGCAAAAAATATATTATTCTTGAGATATTTCAAAAATCCTTGAAGGATGACATAATTAATACTGGTATGCGTCCAGTGAAATAGATGACCTGATTATAGAATGTGGTCATGGGGTCAAAGGTCAACAGGTTAAAGTATTGTAGTTTATTTTTTATCTCACAAAAAAATGTCAGAATTAATGTTAGAAAGAGTAATAATTGTAGGTAAAAGAAAAAATGTTTGGAGCACAGGTCAAGGGTCACTCGGATAATTACCAATTTAAACACAAAAACTTACTGACACTGAAATCATGTTACATGAAACAAATCACTTGTAGATATATGCACTGTGCAGACAGAAAATTAAACATTTGTATGCTAATTTGAGAAATAGGTCAAAGGTCAGATGTCAAAGGTCTAATATTTCATTGTTGCAATTAAGTATGTATTTTGGTTTTGATATTTGATGGTTCAACGTACTAAATTCTGAAAAAGATAAGAATTTCAGTTATGTCCAAAAACATTTTTTGATCAATAGAGGGCGCTAGGCTGCAAATTTGTGTCATGCAAACCATCATTTCAGAGCATCTGGGTTATATTACCCATTCATCTAGTTCTGTATAGATTCTGGATCACTACATCCAAATTATATAATCTTATTTATCTTATCAGTATCTCTCATATAACATGTACAATTCAGAGGTCACGGTGTTACCGTCACGCTGTTACCGTGCACAGATACGTTTATGATATCATATTTACTATGAACATTGGATTTTTTCTACATTTTTATTTTGATAATCTAGCTTGATGTCTAGTACAAGAATCAATGTGACAAAATTGCAAAATGTTCCTGTAGTTTGCTTAGTTCCTTACCATGTAAGAAACCCATGGATGTCTTTTTGCCGTCACGCTGTTACCGCAGATATTGATATTCATAATTCATAATTTAGTGGGAATTTTGACTTTCTTTCCTATTGTAAATAATTGGTAGGATAGTGGTAACAGATGCATATCAAAATTTGGTTCTGGACATTTTTATTTTGTGAGTTATTTAGACTTTCATCGTGAGAAACACCCTCCGACCGTCACGCTGTTACCTTGGAATTGCCCTGTAGTCTGCGTACCTCCATAATGCATTTAAGCATACGCACGCGTACTGCACTGGGCCATGTGTATTTTAATGCATGAATTATAACGCATAAATAAGGAGAGAAAGGAAAATTCCCCTGCGCGCGCTGGCCTGCACAATTACACGCGTCAGGGCGCTACTAACGCGCTCTTATATGTGGTAACCTACTAGCTGATTGGTGGCTATTTTCATTGTTTGGGATTGCGCATATATATAGTAACTGCGCTCGATCTTGACCAACAAGTTCAATACTGATGCGTCCTGGCCTAATTCAACTCAGTACAAACAGAGTTGAGTGGCGTCACTCGTGTGAACCATGTTGTGAACCGAGTGATAATTCTTTTACTGCAGGTACATTGGGTTATATTTGGCTGTCTGCAACATTTTTGGGCGACGCTTGTTCGTTGAAGTTTTCAATTTGTTTTATGGCCAAAATTAGTATTTGATTCTAATTTTGGCAATCCTGCACTTTAGGAGGATATATTATTTTTGGTTGCTAACTTCAACCCTAACCTTGACCCTAACCTAAACCCTAACTCTAAATTTGGTTGCTATACTATCTATATCCACCAAATTTGACCTATATAGCTATAGAGTATAGTATAGGTCAGACTTAGTGGCTATAACTATAAGTCAGATTTGGGGGCTATAGCTATCAGTGTTGGGTGTAAGACCAGAGGGTCCGAGATCAAGATCAAGATCAAGATCAGGCAGTCCAAGATCAAGATCAAGACCAAAAACCGCAGCTCAAGATCGAGATCAGAACCTCTGAGATCAAGATCATAAATGTCCGAGATCAAGAACAAGATCGAGATTACTGATGCCGATCTTGAGACTGGTCTCGAGATCAAGATAGATCAGACAGTCCGAGATCAAGATCAAGACCAAGATCCGCAGCTCAAGATCGAGATCAGAACCTCTGAGATCAAGATCAGAAATGTCCGAGATCGAGAACAAGATCGAGATTACTGATGCCGATCTCGAGATCAAGATCGATCTCGAGATACCCAACACTGATAGCTAGATTTAGATTTATTGGCTATGAGTATGGACTGGTTAGATTTAGTGGCTATGGGCAGTATGAAAATTGAAGTTAGCAACCAATAACAATATATCCCCTTAAAGTGCAGGATTGCCCAAATTTTCAGTGAATGATTCATAATCATATCAAATTACGGAGCAGTTTTCCATCTTTTAAGTTGACTGGAAGATTTGCTAACACATTGGATATATATTTGATAAAACGGCCATCTAAACAGTAAAGTGAGACTAAGTTTTGGTGGCGATGCAACTTCGTGTTGCTTGCCGTCACAAAATATTTTGCTCGCTTCAGAAGCTTTCCTAAAATCGCTTGTTAAGAAATAATCCCGTGTTTGTGGATACATGATGGAATTAAAGGACAATGAAATCCAGACAAATTGTTGTATGCACTATAAGGCACTAAATATAATGAATAGTCTCTGAAAATTTGAGCACAATCGGTCAAGAAATGAGAAAACTATGGCTCTTTTGTATTTCTTCGAGTGACTCAAATTGGCAACGCACTCTGGCAAAGTTGTGGACAACTCCCCATACATTTTGTACACAAAATTTCAGTTTTGTTAAATTTTCTCAACATTTATGTTTACCCTTCCTTTGAGTTCAACATATGTTTTGTAGAATGCTTTTATACATAACATATCATGAGTTGGGGGAATGGAAAAATGTGACCATGAAGAAAACTGTAAAAGTGGGAACATTTGTGTACAAAACATATGGGGAGTTGTCCACACACTTATCAGAGTGCGTTGCCAATTTGAGTTCCCCATAGGAATAAATGGACATCTTCAAAGAGCCGTAGTTTTCTTGTTTCTAATCCAATTATGCTCTGACTTTCAGAGATTATTCTTCTTAATCTCTTCAAGACTATGAAAGCAACATTTTGCTTGGGTTTCATTGCCCTTTAATCAAATATCAAGTATAGCAAGGTGTTGTATTACCGAACGGATCGTATTATCGGACATGCAAATTCACATTATCAGAGGATAATAAATGGATGTTCAGCAAATAATTGCCATCATTTCCCGAAGAAAATAAGCGTCCTGAGACGTTCTTACTCGCATTTTGCCGCGCACCTGTGGCAGCGCGCATGTCAATGACATTCCCATGCAAAACATTCACGTTCGGTAACCGTAATGCAACACAAAATTTTGCGTCAGGAAGAGGTTTCTTTTTTGGAAGGGTTTACAAGAGAGTTGATTTGGAGAAAAATTGGTTAATTCTTGAAGATATTTTACATCAAATGTGTTCTTTATGAGTTTATGCAGTTGCTCGTATAATTTCCACTTTGATTTTATGCATCTAATGTTTGTTTTGTGCCGTCAAACTATCTAGTATCAGTATCCAATAATAAATTAATAGGGCACAGTCTTATACCGCGAGTACAATTTGAACAACATTTGCGATGTTTTATTGTATTGTATTGTATTTTTCTAGTCCTGTTTGGATAGACTAGCGTAGTTTACTGCGACAGTGAAAAATGACAAATTAACTAGACTAGTTTAATTCGCCACCTCGATTTTCCGAACAAAATCAGGCTTAGCCTTACTAAGTCTTACTCTTAGTCTTAGGCTTAAGCCGTGCGTTAAGCCTGGCTAAGGCTGCCTCAGGCTAATAGTATGGTACTACACATCGGCACTGTTTTTTTATATCGGCACCCCGCGTAAAATTAGTTTTTGCGCGTGTTGTGAAAAATTGCGCATGTGATAGTCATAGTGCGCACTACCCTTTTTTGAGGAGAAATATTGCGTTGATCGTCCGCTACGAGTAAATTTGTGAAATGAAGCCAACATCGCACAAGAAATTTTGAGTTGCGTGCATTGTCAATGAGAGTTGAGGGGGTGCCGGTTTCAATAAACACTTCGAACTCGTGAAGCCAAAAAACAACGCGCGCGTTCGAAGCCGAAGGCGATATCTCAAAATATAATTAATAAATCGTAAATCTGATGATCGCATCGGAATCTGCACCATTTTTTCAATCTGTGAGTAAATTGCTACGAAATTTGTACGATTTTTAATTCTAAAACTGTCGGATATGTGCTAGCCTACGGTGCCGATGTAGGCACACATGGGTACCTTACAATGTCAATAGCGTTGTGCCACCCCAGAGAGGTTGACTACCAAATACGATGTACATTTTCGCTCCTTGCGTGTTATACCTATGGCTGCAGCACACAAGGGAGCGGAGCTATGCTGCCATGTACGGGAACAATGTGGGACTGCACAAAATATGTACAGAAAATGTTACGGACTGAAATGTCCAGTTTTTTGTATAAATTTGCCACATCTAGGGCCGAATTAATGTTCAAACTACATGATTAACTTACCAATGTGTTCTATCTTGGTATGGTCCTCTTGTCCTTTACCTGGAAAGTCATTTTTAGCTCCAAAAAAGCCTGATCGTTGGTCTGTGGCCATATTCATAAAAGCCTGATAGCCTATCTGTCAGCTAGGCCTTATCTCCTTGCCAAAATGCCAGTTTGGACGATAACTAGCGGGGAACTTACACAAATCGCTTGGGTGATCACCTTTGTTTTCACAAACCAGTGCACAACACACACGTGCATAGATATGTCTTTAGTAATGTGTGTAGATTTTGCACGCTGTCTATGCCCTTACCATATCGACCAATCAACGAGCGTCTTAGCCCTGTAATACAATAGCCAGGGGGGGGGGAGGGATCACGCGTAAGCACATGTTTGCATAGCCACCCCAATGAAGTAAAACCAAATACATCTCCCTCCTCATTACGATCAAGCTCCGCCACGCTTATAATATGATAGCATGACAAGGGAAACTATTCAATTACAGTGAAAACAGAAACTAAATTGCATTAAATAGTATTATAAACCCCTCAAAAAAAGTTCGGAAACGCAAGTTTCATCGATCATATCTCTCGTATATTTTAATAAGAATACTCGAAATCGGTGTCACAATAAAGCCTCATTATATACCTTTCAAACGATGCACTATGTGTAGTGAGTATGCAATTGGGGCGATTGCAGTAGCCCAGAGAATAGGGGGAGGCAGGAAGTGAAATCTCGCAAAATGGCCCCAATGCATTAAATTTACGAGTGCAAGACCAGTTTTCTAAAGGTTAACATTCTATTGAATGCTGCCACCCTTTCCATTCATCAAAATTGTTGAATTTGATACCATTTTAATGGAAATTATCTATTCCTTACGATGGCATATTAATCGTAAGGATTATGCAAATGGGGTGTGTGCAGCGAACCGGAATATGGAGATGGGTCGAGTGTGAAATCAGACAAAAAGATATGGAGTTGACAAAAAATCAGAGCGTTGCATTTTTTCCGAGCTTTTGGGAGGATTTTTTAGCATTTCAAATAAAATATTCATGATTTAAATTGATATCAACGGAAAGCCCAACAACTCTTCTGTATGAAAATGTGACATTTATAATGATTTTTGTAAAGGGCGGCTGCAGGGAGATGAATGTGGGGGAGCCTCAAAAGTGACCCATTTCAAAACGCTCTGATTTGGTGTCGGTATCTGTATACCATTGTGTAGAGGATGTAATGCTACTTGAATGAGTTGGCCATGAATGAGAGGAATTCAATTGAAAACACATGAATAGTGCCTTGAAATCAGAGCGTTTCAAAATGGTAGCATGACAAGGGAAACTATTCAATTGCAGTGAAAACAGAAACTAAATTCAACAATTCAACAATTTTGATGAATGGAAAGGGTGGCAGCATTCAATAGAATGTTAACCTTTAGAAAACTGGTCAACACAGTCTTGCACTCGTAAATTTAATGCATTGGGGCCATTTTGCGAGATTTCACTTCCTGCCTCCCCCTATTCTCTGGGCTACTGCAATCGCCCCAATTGCATAATCACTACACATAATGCACCGTTTGAAAGGTATATAATGAGGCTTTATTGTGACACCGATTTCGAGTATTCTTATTAAAAATTACGAGAGATATGATCGATCAAACTTGAGTTTCCGAACTCTTTTTGAGGGGTTTATATAGATAGATTCATCAAAACAGAATTGAAATCACACAAAATCAATCCGAATTGCAAAAGTAAGCTAATGCCTAATATGTCACAAAAAGGACAAATAAAGGCAAATTACTCTCCAGATAAAAACATGTAATTTAAGCTGTTAAAAGATGTTATTGCTGAAGTACAAGGATGCTAGGGCAAACACGGAAAAGTATGTTACTTGGGGAACTATTTTGAACTAACATCACGCTATCATAAACAAATCTCTAATATCCCTTATTCGAATATTCCCCTTGCCATGTTCACGATCGCGCCACACGCATATACACACACAAACCGGGCAGATTGTTACTTGCTAGCAATTTAGAGGTACATCAGAGTACCTCTAAATTTTTGGTCCAGTGTCGCTAAAATTTGTCCTATCTGGCTTTGGTGAATAAGAAAAAATAAGCTGGGTGTTAGGTCGTCATTCAACTTCACGCCTTTGTTGTAAGTCCAACAAAGCTCTATTCAGAACGTCCCGCATAAATAGATTTCAATGCATTTAGTCGGCACCGCAGATCTATTGTTGTAATTGTTCGCATTTCGACTAACATTGCAATGTCGTGGAATACCAAATGCTTGTGGAATTTAGACAGATGGGTTGTCATGCTAGGCCAGGCCTTGACTTACGATAGCGAATTTAGCCTATCGGCCTTTTGTGAATACCAGTTAAGCCTAGCGGACATCGAAATCGTAATTTGATCAACCAACTAGCTTATCGGGGTTTTATGAATATGGCCACAGGTTGCCATTTCCAGTGTATTCCAGGTAGCGTATCTATGTTTCAAGACGTATGAACTATTCCTTAAGACGGCGCGCGTATACTAATCTAAACTTCAGGTGCACTGCGATAGTCCGATAATAAGTCACAGCATTTGTGAATGCCTTGTATAAAGACTGATGGATCCAGGACAGCTCGACCAACGACCCCTACATACTCGGCCAAACTGAGTTGGTAGGGGTTGGGACTGACCGCGGACAAGGGGTCGTTGGCCGAGCTGGTATGGGTCGAGTTAGCCGTTGGCCGAGTTGTCTTGCACCTGTGATGTTATTGTGAAAACGGCCCATTGCTATATAATGTTCAGCGCGCGCGGGCGTCATGTTGCAGGCGAAGACTCGTGGAAGGAACAACGAGAGATGAAAATCGGGACAAATTTCGACGTTTTTGATAAGTATGATGCTCCTTTTCATGACAACATTTCAGTCAACAATTACAAATACCTAGTTCTTATTTAGGTTGTATGCGTGAGTGTGGAAGTAGTGGCATTTTCTATCTGGACGTAATTCAAATTACTTCCCTTGTTTTTTTCCACTCTGGGCAGTAAATGGTCCTATCAGGACCATTTACAATACATTGTAGATGTGGGCTGCAGCAGCCTATCGTGTAGCGACGTATGGGCTAAAAATCTGATGACAAATGTAGAAAAACACAGAAAGACAACTTACCAACGCTCTGGATCGGTCGAATATAGCTTTCTTATTTTCCTTGTAAAGTCCTTGTATGTCCTATAGATGTCTCTGTCTGCGATTTCAGACCAAAATCCAATCAAACACGGTCCTTTCTGAAGATTGCAAAACGACAGGGTGTAGATTCACGGAATGTCGTTGCAGGATTAACCTCCGCTCGCTGCGCGAATTTCATTCACTGACATGAAGCATTATGAAGGGCATATTTGCTCAAAATACACATTTACTAAAGAATCTCGATCTAAGATTTTGAAAAGTTTACCTTCAGATTTAATTAATTTGAGTCAGATGATTATCATTCAGATTTATATTATTTCAAGTTTCAATCACACTCAAAGTAATTTAATCAGAAGGTAAACTATTCCAAGTCTTAGATGGAGACTCGTAAGTAAATAAGTATTTTGAGAAAAAAGGCCCTTCATATATCGATTATAACATCCCAAGTGTGCACGCCTTACGCACCGGTTGAATTAATCAAACCATGCGCTCTCAAATCCCATCTGTTGAAAATTCGGTCTCTCATAGAATAGCACATGTTTCGTCGCGATGGCGAAATCAGAACTTAGAAATAAAAATAGCGACGTGTATTTTGTGTATGCAGCATTGTACATGTAGAAATTACTTTAGGCGTTTTAGCAAGTCTCAAAATAGCTAGTACACATTGTTCAGCCTGTATATATGGACAATCGCGATTCAATTTTAAATAAAACGGCTGGCTGTCAGATCGTTTCCATGCATTTACGAATTTCCAGTTCCGGGTCACACTACGATATCACTATCACATGTGGAATACGTTGCGTTACATTCGACAACGAGGATTCGGTAAGTTTTTCACGAAATACGTATTATTAATTAATAACGACAATGATTTAAAGTTGCCCCGATGTTCATTTTCACATAGTGAATACATGGTCTTAAATTGAAATCGGGAAATTTAATGTTTTTCACAATAAAAAACATTTAAAATCAGTGTGCATGTCAATGTCAGTGATTTGTACACTGCCTCGCCATGGGGCTACCGCAAGCGGTAGCCCCATATTCCAGGGGTGGCGTTGTGCAGAGATTAGGATCAACCTCTTCCGCCTGCTGCACTATCCGACGCAAAAACATTTTTTGTCGGCTGATTTCTCCCTCCATTTACCAGCAAATGCAAACAAAAATTTGTTTATGTGATCCACAATTCATATACTTTGATAATAATTACCGACTCTGTTGTTTTGAAGACTGTAAAATCAAAAATGTAGAAAAAAAGATGATTATTTCCCATCCGTTTTCCTTACCGATGCATCCTAAAACATAGCGTTCAACTGTTGAACGGTACAGTGTACGAATGGGCGGTATGCTTATCTCCAGCGTATATATTGCGTGTAAATGGTCCAACTGATTGGACCATTTACTTTAGTAGATGTGGATGTGGGTGGTTTCTCACACCCCTGCAAGTCAAGGGACTAACGCTGTATATGCTGCGTTAGCCCCTTGCTCCGTTGTAGTCAATACCACATCTACAATGTAAATGGAGAACTGGTAGAACAATTTACGTTACATTCATCCAATTCGCGGTCGAAGTAGGTTGCATTGTGTTGTGTGTACGTAATTGTGGCGTAGAGAGCGCACTCGGACTCTGACCAGAAAAATACTGAGCCACCATTTTCTCATCGAACAACACAGCAACCATGCCAGGAACAACGTTGTTGATTCGAAATTGAGCTAATTTGTGCCTTTTTGCCAAAATCGAGGGGTCTTAAAAGGGCATCTGGAGTAAAATGGTGAGTACCGTGGTTGCTAGAGAACTCGGCCGGGGGGAGAACTCGGCAAAAAAAAAGGACAGGGCTGACTTTGAAATTAGATTTGCTGAGAATGCACTGAACATGCGACTCAAAACTTATATCAAACGATTTATCTGCATATTGCTCATAAAATACATGTATCTTGCAGTTCTGTAGTCCTCCTGGTTATCCAGAAAATCGCTTGAAAGTCAGTCTTTACACTCCGAAATTTGTTATTTTTTATTTTGTTCACGATAATTTGAGATTTCAATTTTTATAATCTTGATTCTAGCTTTTGTAAATCTACGCTCAGTAGTTCATTTCGGTAGAAACTTACACCAATTGGACTGCAATATCACGGTGCCTTCGAAGGATAAATTTATCGCAGTGCAGGAGAACTCGGCCACAGCGCACGGTGCGTGTACAAAGTCAATGGCGCCCTGTGCTGTGTCTGACTGGCCACAGCGCACAGCGCTGTAACGATATGTCGCTCGAAATCTTACGTTAATTTTGCGATGAGGTGATTTATCAACTTTAAATGTGAAATGTATCGCTGCAATGATGACCCCGAAAACTCATCGGCAAACTCATCCGGTAAGGTCACTCAATTCCACGCGTAAGTGGCGATCGGTTGACTAATAAGGCACATCTACAATGTATTCTAAATGGTCCTGATAGGACCATCCTGATAGGACCATTTACTGCACAGAGTGGAAAAAACTAAGGGAAGTAATTTGAATTACGCCCAGTTAGAAAATTCTACTATTTTCCCGACTCATGCGTTTACATGAAGATCGGGAAATATATGTACAATTTAATAATTTAATTCAATACATGCAAAGAAGCATCATACTTTCCAAATCCGTCAAAAACTGCCCGATCTTCAACTCGCGTTGCTTCTCCTCAAGTCTTCGCCTGCAACATGTACGCCCGCGCGCGCTGAACATTATATAGCAATGGGCTATTTTCTCAATAAAATCACGGGTGCCGGACAACTCGGCCAACGGCCAACTCGACCAATACCAGCTGGGCCAACGACCCCTTGTCCGAGGTCAGACCCAACCCCTACCAACTCGGTTTGGCCGAGTATGTAGGGGTCGTTGGCCGAGCTGGCAAGGGTCGAGTTAGCCATTGGCCGAGCTGTCCTGGATCCCATTGTCTTATACAAGGCATTCACAAAAGCCGTGACTTATTATCGGACTATCGCAGTGCACCTGAAGTGTTGATTAGTATATATTGACATAGCGCCATCTCTATAGTGAATAGCACATAAGTCTTGAAAAAAAAGATACGCTACCTGGATACACACTGGAAATGACAACCTGGTGATGGTATTGGGATCAGCGCTCAGGCTTTTTAAAACATAGAATCCAACATTCCAAGGGAATGACAAGAGGACAAGACCCGATAGAACACTTTGGTAAGTTAATCATGTTGTTTTTACATATTTCTGATTTACTTAACCCTCCCCATCCTGGCGGTAAATTATTTGAAGAACTTGTCTTAGACTTTGATATTAGTCCACAGGATAGGAGGAAGTATAATTTTTTAATGAAAAATATTCCAGAAGATTGGCTGGGATTATCAGACTTAACACCAAATATAATATTTGATGAAATGAGGGCGAAACTTCTTAGTACTAAGAAAATTCCAAAATATGTTTATGGTGTTATATAAGACTCTTGTATCCCTGAAAGGCAAATAGTTTTTTGGAGAAATTTTCATGACCCTGATCAAAAGAATTGGGAAAAAATTCATGTTAATAATTTTAAATCCACCATTATCACACGTATTCGTTTTTTTTATTTTAAATTATTTCATAGAGCAATAGCTTTAAATGAGTTTTTGTTTAAAATAAAAAGAAAAGATTCCCCGAATTGTGCTTTTTGTAATACAGCCCCAGAAACTTATACTCATTTGTTTGTTGAGTGTCCTGTGGTCAAGCCCATCTGGGATAAGACTATTAAGGTTATTGAAGAGAAGACAAAGCAAGCTTTGAACCCTACAATTTTTGAAAAAATGTTTGGTTTTGATAATGATAAATTTATTACGTATTTGTTTCTTTTACTTACATATTATATTTATATGCAAATTCCAAAATAAATTGCCATCCTTTGAAGGCTACAAAACATACACTGTTAGTAATAAGGATTTGGAATATAGTATTGCTAAAAAGAATAACAAACTTGTCCTTCATTTTAAGAAATGGAAGTTTAAATTATGATCACTCAAAATATTGTTGATTGTAATTTAATTGTCTGTAATATGTTATATTTTGTTATAATTCTATGCTTGAAGTAGTAGTGTTGAAGATGACTGCCAACACACAAGGTACTGAATAGGCAGCGCTATAGGTTGTGCAATGCTTACTCAATCCTGGTTGTACTACATTTATGTAATGTATTGTTTAGTACATTGTATTGTTATGTACCGTAAAACTCCGTGTATAAGGCGCACTTTTTTTCTTTTTTTTTTTTTAAGTTTTTTTTGGGGGGACACCCTGTAGTCATGTTCAATGTGTATTACACTGGTCTATAAGGCATGACAAGAGCTTGATGTAAGGGGAACATTTATCAACATATACCTTTTTCCTACATACAAATGATAGTGGTTAGTAAAACAAAATACAAGTTTTGTAAGCAGTTACACTGCAACTAATTGATTATTCAATGTTCATGAGTAGCAGCATTCATTTAATATTCTATTTTCTAACCAGTGGTCATACATTTTTCTCATTAAAAAACAGTTATTAATGAATTTAGCATTTTGCATATTTAATGAGCATTGCTATCTAATGAAAACATGAATATTCATGAGCAGCAGTTTTGTAAAAAAAAAAGATTTTTTTGTTTTTTTGTTTTTTGTTTTTTTGTTGTTTTTTTTAGAAAGTTGGGGGTGCGCCTTATACACGGGTGCGCCTTATACACGGAGTTTTACGGTGCATCTGCAGCTTGCCTTTTCTAACGATATTTGGCCCAGTTTCAAGAGAGTTTCCGTGACCCCCCGCTGCTGGTCCCCCGTGCTCCTGCTGTACGGGTGGCCTTTGCGTCTGTCCCTGCCATGAGGGTGGGGGCGGCTCCACTTTATTACAGTGAGAAGGTGTTGCTTTCTGTGTATATGTGTGTGGGGGGTGTGTGTGTGGGTGCATGTGTGTGTGTGTGTGTGTGTGTTTGTGTGTGTGTGTTTGTGTGTGTGGTTTGGCTTCAGCCGACCAAGTGTGTAAACTACCACAGGGTTAATAACAATGTAGAGATGGAGTCGGCCCCGTCAGTGGAGTTCCGGGATGGATTCGATGGTTACTTGGTTGGCTTGTGCGCGGGGTGGCCGGTGGTCTGTTGCGGGTACTCTCCCAAGCTGCATTTGCTGCCAGTGCTTGAAATTTTGTGTACTTTTGTGTACTTTTTTGTTTTTGTTTTTTCTTTTTTCTTCTTTTTTTTTTTTTGGATTCATATTTGATTTTCCTTGTAATTTTTCCAATCTTTCTCAATCGTTTGTAAATATTATGATCTTGTTAATTCAATAAAAACATATAAATATAATTTTTTTAAAAGAAAAAAAAAAAAAAAAAAAAAAAATGTTTTTACATTTATTCGGCCCCATATGTGGCAAATTAACTGAAAAAAACGGACATTCTAGTCCGTATATTTTTCATAAAAAAATTTGCAAGGTCCCACATTGTTCCTGTACATAATCTTGGCATTTCTAACGTAAATTTCAGTATCAATACAACGAATGGAGCCTCAGACATTTCACCATTTGGAACATTGAAGTCCATACATAACAGAATTCGTAAGTATGAACCCAGATATATAATTTTAACTAGTATAAACTATGTTTGTATTACAAGTGTGTGTAACGTTATCCTAACGGTAACTGTGATCAGCGCTGTGCGTAGCACAGCGCTGTGACGCGACGTCGCTCAAAATCTTGCACGTACATTTTTGTAGATGTGTGACGAGGTAAAAAATCGCCTTTACTTACAAAATTATTTTAATTTGTTTCGCTCCGAATTACCTTTAGTTATTGAACTTATCGGACATTGCATATAATTTGCTAAAAAAAGAAGGATAACTTACCTCAAATTGATGATTTATTACGGTAGTCCTGGTTAGAATCCGGCTTTGTCTTTGATCGCTGCAATGATCTGAACGACAGACTAGCATTGCAAAGTACAACCAGACCATGGATAACAATTTAGTTGCTTATCAGCCGATCCCCCTCAACTTGAGATGGATGTTTTGGAAACCCTTTCCTGCCATGGTCGGATGTTTACATTTAACTTGATACCGCTTCCTGCCTCTCTGGGATGGTATTGACTTTTACTCAGAAAATCATTTCTTTGTTCCTCACTGACTTATGGTTCGAATGCACACAGCAAAGCATGATTTTTTCACTTCTCTCCTAACTTTCATCCAAGCAACACGTTCGTCTTCTTCTCCTCTTCAACGTCGACATCGCCATGTGCAGTTACCATCTAACTCACATGCATGGGCATCGACAACCATGGATTGTAAACGGGCTACAATCCATGCCTCACTCACACACCTATAGGGGAGAGTCCGCCGACCAACATGGGGCGTTAAACCATCACCTTTTCATCAACCTCTTCATCCACCGAGCCATTCGGACCTTTCAATGATTTCATCAATCTTTCTCTTCTTGCAGAGATGACACTTTTCTGCACGCAAGACTTTCTACTAAGAACTAATTCTTCCGATCGCCATTTTCGTTTTGTCTACATATGGACACGTATAAGCACCACACCCTCAGGCTACCAGGCTTCACTCATCTCTCCACGGCACACGCCGGAGTCATCGCCACGCCTTCGCGCCAACATCGTGTGTGCTGGTTCATCGACGGGACTGAAATGATAAATCGCCTTTTTCTCCACGCGCCCACGCGTTCTACTTCTGCATCATCTTTCCGAACTCTCGCTATTCACATCTCATCCGCGGACTGTCACTTACTCTTTCTAGCCCTATAAAAAATTGACTCTCGCGTTTAATCATGATGGACCTTAATCGCCGTGCAATACATCTTTTTGGACATTTGTTTTATACCTTTTAATAATGACGTCATTCCAATTCATATCACTTGTGTGGACACTATTTTATTCAGTTGTTGTACTGTTTTATTCTTATTAGTGGACCTTATATTGGGTGCTGGTGACTGCCGTATGTGTGTGCATCATAACAACAACAACAACACATACAATCTATCATCACACCACATCTCCCCGATATCTGGCTTCACTAAAACGTCACCTCAAAACTCGTCGGCAATGCATGCTGGGATAGGAGGTATTCGATATTCCGCTCGTAAGTGGCGATCGGTCAAAGACAAAGCCGGATTCTAACAAGGACTACCGTAATAAATCATCAATTTGAGGTAAGTTATCCTTCTTTTTTAGCAAAATATATGCAATGTCCGATAAGTTCAATAACTAGGTACTTCGGAGCGAAACAAATTCAAATAATTTTGTAAGTAAAGGCGATTTTTTACCTCGTCGCACATCTACAAAAATCGTGTATTAGGCCCCACCACTGCTATGCTGTATATACTGCTATACCGCACAAGCGCACCTGCACTGTTACTACATACAATGTTACAGCACTAAAGGCTACTCTTTAGTAAATTTGTATTTTGAGTAAATACGCCCTTCATATCACATCTACAAAGTATATGGTCCACTTAGGTGGACCATTTACACGCAATATATGGTAATACACGGGAGATTCCATACTGCCTATTCATACACTGTAACGTTCATCAGTTGAACGTAGTGTGTACTGTTAGGATGCATCGGTAATGAAAACAGACGGGAAATAATCGTTTTTTTTCTACATTTTGCAATCTTCAAAACAACAAAGTCAGTAATTATTATCAAAGTATATGACTTAGGGATCACATAAACAAAAGTTTTTTTCATTTGCTGGTAAATTTAGGGAGAAATCGGCCGACAAAAATTGTTTATGTTTTGGATAGTGCAGCAGGCGGAAGAGGTTGATCTCCACACAATGCTACTGTAATCTACCTATGTGTGCTTCATATATCGATTATTGCGTCCGAAGCGTGCACGCCCATCACGCGCTATAAAATCCCATCGCAAAGAAAATCGGTCTCTGATAGAATAACACGTGTTTCGTCGCGGCGGCGAGCGAGGCGGCGAAGCAAAGACTCGGGGATCGAATAGCGCAAACGGACGCGTCTAAATAGTCATGCACTAGTATTCAAGAGCAAGCTTCCTGCGCGATTTCTTGTCGTAGATGGCATCAGGTATAAGAGTCGCTGATATAGCAATTTCCTATATGTTGCGTGTAAATGGTCCAGTCAACTGGACCAATTTACTAGTAGTAGATGTGGCTAGGCCACCCCTGCAAGTCAAGAGGCTAACGCTGCTGCGTTAGCCCCTTGCTCCATTGTAGTCAATACTAACATGAAACTAAGGCTGTGGGCACATAATCAACAATATCACGTCAGCTAGTGGGTTACATGCCTTCTATTCCGATTTATATTTCGCGTAATGCACTACTCATTCTCTCAAGCCACCCAGAAATCTTATTCCTGCTATTTGAAACGCGAAAATGGAAATTAAGTGTAAAATACTCACCTTTTTTTCTAACTATCTCCCTCAACGGTTCTCTATCACTCGTCTGCAAAATTAGGATGTCTATTCGATAGGAGTGCGATAGCATGAAACGATTGCGATCGCATTACAAAACGGCTATGAATTTGATAGAAGCATATACGCGAACATTTTTCAATTATCGTAACGTTAGATCTCCGATAATCACGATGTACCGTATGTCGGTGAGGGCAGCATTTTTTTTCTTCATCGGTGCATTTCAATGGAATAACGACGGAAGCTTAGATCTTAGCGCAGGATTTTGCATCAAAATCCAATCTTTTTCAGGATTTCTTTTAGGTTACACTTACAGAGGAATATTTGCGATAACTACTGGACATAGAACTGAAATTCGGTAAGTTTCTAACTTAGAAGAATAAACTTTGTGTAAAATACGCGGTGCCGGAGAGTGGCAATTTTTAATTATTCCCCAGTCCCACACGTTCAAATAACGTTGGGTACATACAGGAATGGCTCAAGGGTGTGGCTAGGCAATGGTTGTATGTGTGGTCATTACCACACATACACCCATTGCCATTCACTTACGTGCATGAACGTAACGTTCACCCGTTCAAATTTATTCACAAACTATTGTATCTTCAGAAAGCAAAATCATGACAATTATGCTTCACATTCTCACTCTCAGACATACGTTTAATGCATATATTCACCATTTTACTCCAGATGCCACTTGAAAAATCCAAAATTTGGGCAAAAGGGGAAAAATCAGCCCATTTTCAAAGAAACGTCAACGTTTCTAGCTCGTTTCTAGCATGCTTGCTGTGTTGTAATGGCGACTCAGTATTTTTGTGGTCCGAGTCCGAGTGCGCTCTCTACGCCACAATTGCGTACATGCGATACAATGCATTGCATAGCGATGTTTAGTTACGTGACGCTGGTAATGTGCACTCTCTTCGAGTGTTGACCTTTCGAGATCGGATGTTAATCTTCCATCAAGACGTTGACTATTAACGCCGTAATTATGTGAAGCCTGTCATCACGCTCTGCTACCAACATACATTCAAGTACGCTTTGTAAAAGACTAGTAAACGAACTTTCATGTTTACATGATATCGATAGAGCTACCGTACCGTGCGATATGTTATGCCATAGCCAGCCATAGGTGGCGTGTGTACGCGGCCATTTCCTGCCAGTTCCCGAAGGAAGACCGACTGAAAAAAATTTCCCGCTGAAAATGCAGATTTGGTGAGTATAGCAGAACATTTTTTAGTCAGAATAGAGAAAGAACCAGAACGTCAATGACGTAGCGCTCATCCGCCATCTCGCAACATCAAATATCGCAAATTTCATGTGGTACACTTTTCAACTGGTCAAAAAATAAAAATGTTATGCCCTGGAAGAGACATAAAAATATAAAAATTAAAAATTAGAGTGAAAAAAGTATAAATTTGACGCCCCTGAAGGGACATGGGAAAAAAAAAAAAAAATTTTAAATAATTAATTCATTCATTCATTAATTAAAAAAATAAAAAATAAAAATAAAAAAAAACAATAAAAACATTTTAAAAATAAAACAAAACAAAACAAAAAATATATAAATAAAAATAAAATTAAAAAAATTAAAAAAATTTAAAAATTAAAAAATTAAAAAATTAAAAATTACCATAATTAATGAATGGAGAAAAATTTCAAAATTCTGTGTAGAAGTTTAGTGTACCAAAGTTAGCTCTACCAGATAAAGCAAACTAAATCAAAATCGGTCGAGAAATGAAGGAGAAGAAGCATTTTTTGTGATTTCTAATAAATTTGCATAAATTACCATAGATAATGAATTTCACGATTCTGTGTAGAAGTTTTAAATCCCCCTCCTAGCCCTATCTTATGAAACAATCAGAATCAAAATCGGTTGAAAAATAACGAAGAAGAAGCATTTTGAAAACTGTGGACGGACGGACGGACGGAAGGACGGACGGACGGACGCCACGGCATGGCATAAGCTCATCATGCCCTTCGGGCCGGATGAGCTAAAAAAAAGGAAAAAAGGGGCACAATCCATTCATGGATTGCTGGAGCACAAAAGAAGTAAGAAAGAGAAGGAATGTGAGAGTGGAAAAAAGTCAAACCTACTTCGACCGCGAAGTGGATGACTGTAAGGTAAATGGTTCTACCAGAACCATTTACATTGTAGATGTGATCCATACATGGATTGGTAGACCACAATAATAACCATAAAGATGAGGAATGATAGAGTGAAAAACCCCGAAGCCTACTTCGACCGCGAAGTGGATGTATGTAAATTGTAAGGTAAATGGTTCTATCAGAACCATTTACATTGTAGTCTTTGATGTGCGCCGAGCCTGTTCGGTGTTCGCAGTTCCTTCATTCGCGCACAACTGACAACCAAACTCAAAAACAAACAAAGAAATATAATTAATGGCATTAAATTATTAATACTATTCATTGCTTATTTTGGTATGCTAACTACAGCTAACCTAGCAGTAGCAGGTTGTCAGGAAAAACATAGTTAAAATGTGACGAAAATTAATGATCTGCCATTTGATTTGAATTTTGTTGTTGTCTTTTGTTGAATTTAATTTTGAAGCCTGACACAAGATAAATGTCTTTGTCCGAGTGAAGCAGTGCCGTGACGGAATAGTGTAATTCACCCCTAGAAATATCCACTCTAGCCATCTCTGAAACTGTAAACAAGACAAAACATTAAATTATAAAAAAGCTCAATTTAATTGCGCAATACCAATATGACAAAGAACCCAGCAAAAAAATAAGTAGATGGGACCAGGATTAGTGTTGCGGAGTCTCCTACAACACTCCGACGTAAGCCGAATAATTTGCTTATAAGTTGACGATAGAGCAATATCAATCAATTTTATTTGTAAATATTGATTGACAAGATAGTTCTTACGTCTATCGAAATTACAGAAACTAATCATAAATAGTGTAGTAAAGAATTTAAAAGGATTTCACTCACCCGATACTTTTGCGACCTGTCGAAATCACTGACCTCTACAAAAGCACATGACGATTATTTACACGAAATATTGCTGCATTTCTTTTTTACCGTACTGCGGTAAAGTTTTTAGCAGATGTAACTGGGGTATTAACAAAATATTTCCTCATTATCAGTACTATGTAGAGGCATTATTATGCGAACGTTTGGGGCATATTCATGCAGGGGGCGTTTCCTAAAGTTAGCTAAATTAGCTAAATTGAAGAAAACGAAATTCGTAAACTAGCAATTTCAACTGAGCAATATGAGGTTAACAAAAAGGAAATATTACTATCGGTGTACTAAATACGACTGTAATACGGTTGTAAAGTGTGGCCGGGGGGTGGGGGGGGGGGGGGGGGGGGGGGGGGGGGGGGTAGAGTACCTAGACATGAAGATAGGTACTCTAGTGGGGTGCAACTCCCCCTCCCGGGCCTAAATTTGAAGAAAAGTTTTTAAAGGGGTGTTGAGGCATTGAGGCAGAATATGCTGTATTTTATGTATCCCATCAGATGAAGAAAATGACGTTTGACAATTATGGAGGAGTTAATTTTGTCCCTTTTTCCTATTTTTGTTCTTTTCAGTCTGGAACTATGTGTGACATCCACCCAGCGGAGACATAACTAAAAAAAAACTTACACTCAAACAATCATACAACAGAGCAATGATATAATAACCACGGTCAAAGATTGAATGGATGACAAACATTACAAAACAAAATAAATAAAAAGATATAAGGAGTATGAATGAAGTTTCAAATGTTTCAAGTGGGACAACAAAAAAAAGGTCAATTTTGATATCGACCTTGAAGTTCTTATTCAATTGATGCGGTAAATATGCGAATGGATGACGTAATAATTGTGTAGGCCTATACAGGGTGCCCCCCCCCCCCCCCCCCCCCCCCACCAAAACGGAACGGGGCATTTCCCAAAATATAGTAACAAAATGATTATGTCCATTGGATAGGGTATCTTTTCAAATGAAAAGAGATACCAAGAACAGTCATTTTGGTCGTGTATTTTTTTTTTAGGGCGCTGTGAGTGACACCATGTCAGGTTCCCTTTTTTGTCAATTTTTACCAAGTCAGTGTTTGATAAATCGCACTTACTGCCCGTCATAGCTGCATCGAACACGCGCGCCATTGTTAGTGTGCATGACTGTGCATTCATAATATATTTGTTATATTGTGCTAAATGTGATTTTCTTCGATAACCATCGACAGGGTGACACGAGAAATAAAACATTGAACACTGAACATTGAACATTGAGCTGTGTGCCGAGAGAATGCTTTGCTCGATGCTATGAAAGCTAGGCAGGAAGCCCGCAGGAAGTGCGATTTATCCGACAGTGACTTGGTAAAAAAAATGGCCAAAATGGGAACCTGACGACGTCCTACAACAAAAACTTATACTTGTCCAAAATTACTGTTCTACTTGGTATCGTTTTTTCATAATTGGAAAGGACACTCTATCCGATGGACTTAATCATGCTGTTGATTTATTTTAGGAAGTGCCCCGTTCCGTTTTGTTTGGGCCACCCTGTATAGCTGAGTAAGCTGACGCAACTAAATGAGGGCACTATCATTATCGGATGATAATATAGGGACTATTATAGATATAACTGTTAAGGATGTCCATACAAAACACTGGAAAGAATCCATTAATTACAATGAAATCTGGAAATGCGACTATTAAAAGACAAAGAAAAAACAAAGAATTTGCTCTAGTCTGCATAAGAATTTATGTGTGAACAGCATTATTTGATCATTATTTGAATACAAGTCAAATTTCGTATTGTAAGTCTTTTTCTGCAGATAATACACATAAAATACATCATACCAAATAAACAGGATTTACTTTATAGATTTGTCAAACTGGAAGTCAAAAGGGTCAATCGGTAAAATGATAGGTATAATTTTGTTATCATTTGCATACCATGATATTGCTGAGTGATCATTTGTTTTTCTTCTGGTAAACAATACTTTTCTATCATGTTCAACAATGGTAACCCCTCAAAAAGGGGTGACGTAATTTATAGGGATCTAGTAACTTTGTTGATATGTGCAAAAAGTGATGAGTGGTTCATACAATGTATATTGTTGTTATTTAATATGTCCACTGGGTGTGGGTGTTGTGTGAATATTTCAAGTTAAATGAATGTTATATGGCCGAGTAATGAGCAAAAATGCAAAGTGATATTGAAAACTCATTGCACTCACTTTGTACATGGTTTTTGTGGTCCCGTGGATAATTTAACATCTGAATACTTCAATCGTATATATCTTTTTAACGAAAGGGAAATTTGAAAAACCAAAACCTGTCCCATTCTTTTATTTTTAATACGAATACAACAAGATATGAGGAAACCGCTAGAATTCCAATTGGATTGTGAATATTTGGAAAATGTTACTAAGTCCCTTTGATTATGGCTTGGCTTCTTTTAAGTGACGAGATTTCATTAAAGGGAAATGAAACGCTGTAATGATACGTGCATAATTCATGTCACTTCTAGTGGTACATTTCCTCTTTATGGGTATCACTAATAATGGAAATATTCAATGTTTTTGAAACCATTATAAACGGTTTAACTGATAAGTGTATGCTGCCATGTTTCCGATGGTACCATGACACGTCATCTGAGCTCAACAGAGCGCATCTGAGCGTGCAGAAACAAAAGCGGGAATTATGTAACTCAGTGCGCCGTGCGTCACCAGTCTCCTGCGCACAATTTCACATAATATCAACCAATTTTTCGTAGAAGCTTCATCTAGAATAGAATCCATTAAATGTTGGGGTCATGAGGTCAAAGGTCAAAGGTCACAGGGCTAATTATATATATTATGCAAACATAGCTCGTGATCGCGTATTGTTAATAGAACTAGTAATAATTTCTAAAAGAATTGTGGTTATAATTTTTTTTTTTCAAGGGAAGTGCTCATAATTATTAGCAGTTACTCAGTTGGCATTTATCAAATTTATATCAGATTTTCAGAAGGGATTACTTTTATCTTATGATGATTGTCAATGAGATTGTGGTAATTCATCTGTTATTGTTCGGGGGCATGTTGGGGGTGTTGCAATCGATCAAGGCTGAATTTTGTCATTATACATTTCTTTGTAAAACGGCATGGAATAGTCCACGCAGCGAATGACGTCATCCGTGAGCTGATCACGTGGTATCGGGCCAGCAGCTTCTGGCGTGGGCGCCACGAAGTGCGTGCTATCGAATGCGACGCCGTACAGGGGGCGCTGCGTGTACACGTCTTCCGTCGCCAGTACAGCTCTCTTTAGGAAGTTGCTACCCGCCTCCCAGTGGAGCAGGGCATCGCTGTACGGAAAACCGACCGCCTCGCAGTACGCCCTTAGCGTCGATTCGGGTCGGGAGACGAGGTCGAAAGCGTCGATGACGACGGGGTTAGGGTCAATGTTCTCCTTCACGTGCTTCCACATGCCGTGCTGCTTCTCAAACCAAACGATCGGCGTGATAAACATGACGTCATCCCGAACGATGTCGAAGTCCGTTGGCATCTTTTCGGCGAACTTCGGCAAGGCGGCGAGTGCTTTCCGAAATGACGCGTACACCCTCGACGGATCTCGAATCAGGAACGTGTGTTTGAATCCTCTCGGGAGATACGACAGGAAGCACTCAAATGTGTGCGTCATTTCTTTAATGAAGACAAACCTGCTAGTTGTGCTTTCCAGATCACTCTTCAAGTTGCAAAATCTGTAAAACGAATTAATTTAGCGTGGCATTAAGATTGGTTTCGAACCGCGACCCCATGATTGCGAGTCAATCGCCCATCCCGATAATAATATCCACCAGTCTTACAGCTGGGACCACCAGACAAAGAAAAACACATAAGTGTATGTTTTGGTTCCGTTTTGTGATATTAAATAGATGCCCAACATTTTTCTAAGGGTTGTGTAATTCATAAACAATGCAATTCATTGCTACCACTATACCACTACAATGCACTATACGCACAGAACCATTGGACTCATGGTTCCGTACGCGCCAAACATTTGCGAGTGCGCCAATTCTATTCACGCTTACGTTTGGAGACAATAGAATCACGCACGATGCGTTCGTCCTAGACAAAAGGAAGTCTTCATATGCAGACCCATGAACACAATGTTGTATTATGGTGATGCTTTTTTCCAACTATATCTTTTTTCTGGAAACGTGTTTTCTGAACCTTTTGGTGGAATGGACTACTAAAGATGTTCCCTTTCGTGTATAAGAATAATATTTTTGGATGGTGGTACCCTTTAAGTTGCATAGCCATCACTGAAGCGAATCATAACACTGATACGGAGCCATACTCCCCCGTTTGGATAGAACATCAAATATTAAGTGCAAATCAATGACTATCATATTAATTACCCCCCCCCCCCCCCCCCTGCCCCCATTCCCCCATCATCATCCACATGTGAGGATATGTTGGATGGCACGATTGGATATGCGTTTGACTTCCAGGCCTTCACCCCGAACAGTATAATGATCTCCTGCTCATAAGTGGTTATTCGGAAGGGTGGGGACGTTGTATACAGTCAAACCTGTGTATAGTGACCCCTAAAATGTAAAACAAAAATGACCAGCACTGTAAACAGTGACATCTATAGTAAGGTTCCATGACATTGTTTTGATCTGCTGGGGATCAATGTTGGTGGGCACTAATATCATGAATATAGCCAGGTTAGCTGCTATATCGACATGCGGCCACGGTAGGTTTGACTGTAAAACTACATAGTCCGACAAAAATCAGCCAATGTTTCGAGGGTTCTTTGACGATTTTTGTTTTCTCACCTGCTCTCAGTATGACGTCATAATATTAAAGGACCCCTCCAGAACGAGATGGATTTTTCTGTCTAGTTATTACATCGCCAAGAGAAAAGGGGGAAAGACTGGTAGTTTTACCTCCCGTGCAGACAGAATGAGCGGATATCATTATAGTGTGGTTCCAATCGTTCTCCCGACTTGTCATCTTTACTTCCAACTTTGTACTTTATACCGAAGCCCTGGATGTATACACACGTAATTTGTATAGCTGGATATGTTCAACGTGTGTATATAGCGCATATTGACGTTAAAGGGGTAGTACAGTTTTGGCAAGGCTGAACTTTAGTAACCAAACCTGGACAGTAACATTATAAACTAATAGTTATAACTCCACCATGCTAGAAAGGTATACAAAATTACAAACGACTAAGTAAAAAGCCCATTATCATTAAAAAAAAGAGCTATTAAAACACAAGAGGGCGCTCTCTAAAAAAGGCATTGGTTTTAACCATTTTTCATACCAAATTATGCATGTGATGTTTTATTGAAATCAGGATTAAATAGAGAGATCATCAACAACTATTTAAAAAACGCTTTTGAACATTTTTGAAAAAGTATATGCATTATTTAGATTTTTTGAAAAATTCATCTAATTATTTGGGCCTCAAATAATTATAAGATCATTTATATTTATTGATATTTCAGCCGTTTCTGGACCGATTTTGACCAAATAAAGTTTTTTCTGCCATTAAAATTGCATGTTCTCTCAAATTCGAAACCCAGATTTTCATTACCTCACAAAATAATTGTCATGTGTAGCGCCCTCTTTACCAAAACTAAACCACCCCTTTAATGTAAAACAAACAAGTTGTCTTTATTATACGTTAAATTTGTTGTGCAATCATTATCCTATATAGGTGGACTTTAGACTGTATTCCCGAATAATCTTCATAAATATATAGTTATTGATTATGGCTAAGTTAACTTTTAAAAAGGTGACTTCGTAAGCACATAATTATAAGACCACGGTGAATCGGGAGAGACCTACGATTATCATAGTTATCTATCTATCCAAGCCACATGCCCCCGCGGAGCTACGCAACTGCAACTGGTAAAACAAACATATCATTTACAGGGTTTATACAACATGTACAAAGGGGATAGTTGAGTATTGGTCAAACTTAACTTTAGTAACCAAAACCTGCATCATTACGGTACAAACTAATAGCTATAACTCCACCATGCTCGAAAAGTATACACAATTACAAACAACTAAGTAAAACCCCTGTTATCATTAAAAAAAGAGCCGTTACAACGGGTTACAACTCAAGAGGGGCTCTCTAGCCATTTTCATATACAAAATTGTGCATTTGATGTTTTGTTAAAATAATGATTCAATAGAGATATCATCAACAACTTTTTAAAAACCTATTTAGATTTTGTTCAAAGTAGTCTATAAGCATTTTTTAAAAAATTTTCTAAAAAGTCAAAATGTCCCCTGGCGGAGAACTTTTGAATAAAAATACGTTTATGGATATTTCAGCCGTTTCTGAACCGATTTTGATCAAATAAAGTTTATTCTGTCATTAAAATTGTATGTTCTTTCAAATTTGACAGTCAGTTTTTCATTATCTCACAAAAAAAATATTTTGTAAAGTGCCCTCTTTACCAAAACTAAACTATCCTTTTAACTTGCTTATTATACATACGACATTGTCCGGTGGTTGAGGTTTATTCCCGTATAGTCTTCGAACATCCTATGCGCCTCCTGATACGCTTGCTCGTTGTCTGTTTGCTCCGCTGGTAACTCCTTATTGTCTAAAATCTTCATGAGCTGGCAACAACATGCCGCGTAGGAATACAGCTCCATGCCGACCTCGATGCCGGGAATCGAACTGAGGCACTTCGATGAGGACTCGGGGATCGCCTCGGGACCACTTTTGCCCGATTCCCCTCATCGATTCCCCTCATGATCCTCATAGTTCGACTTCGCATGCTCGAATTCCAACTTCTGTGGTGCGACCGCCATGATCGCAAACTATCATGCACGGACGGTGAAGAAGTGCAGTATACTTATAATTGGCTAATAAATTGCAAAGTACTATTGATTCTGCCATAATAACCCTTGTCACATATCACCGGATAGCGTTAACGGCCGCCCGACTGAGAGCCAAATTATCAATCCGTTCGTATGCGTTTATTATTCGGCGAATGAGTTCCTTGTCAGGCGATGTATACGATGTTCTATCCGGCGGCAGAGGCGTCGATCCTACACTGTTAAAATGCTGTGTACAAAAATTCAACAACTTTTTGAAAATTGTCAACAACCGCTGTTTAACATATATGAATCATCCCCTCCTACCATCCACCCTCTCCTCGCAATACCAACAGTCCTTTCCAGGACTACCAACTGTCCTTTTTAGGATTCTCCTAGAAAGAATACCAACAGTCCTTTTCAGGACTATCCCAACAGTCCTTTCTAGGACTACCAACAGTTCTTTTTAGGACTCTCCTAGAAAGAATACCAACAGTCCTTTTCAGGACTACACCAACAGTCCTTTCTAGGACTACCAACAGTCCTTTCCAGGACTACCATAGTCCTGTTCAGGACTCACCAATCCACCCATCTCACATGGTGCATCCGCAAACCACACGTATCATCCAACTGTTGTTGAAAACATTCAACAACCCCAGTTGTTTAAACTTTACACAACTGTTGTTTTAGTTTTTTCAACAACCGTTGTTTAGAATAAATTTCAACAGCCCCGTTGTTGAAGAAATTTCACAACGGTTGTAAAAATCTTTACAACTCTTTTTTAATATTTATGTTAAACAACCGGTTGTGTAAAATTTTGTTTAATATTTTACAGCATTTACACCCCCCCCCCCCCTCCCACACACACACACGCGCACACACGCACACACGCACACACGCACACACACACGCACACACGCACACATGCACACACGCACACACGAACACACGAACACACAAACACACACATCACACAAACACACACACGCACACGCGTACGGTCAAGCATTCGCGCTATATCGCATACCGGACGTACAAGCACGGTGATTTCGCGGTCGAAACTATCGCGTGATTTAACACTTTTCAACAACCCTTTCAACGGCCGCTTTACACAACCCCTTCTTTCTACAACTAATCATGCTACACCTAAAGTTGTATGAAAAAGATTCAACAACCATTTTTACACAACGTTTTTTTACACAGCGTTTTAACAGTGTATATGGGGGCAGGGGCAAACATCGTTTTGCCCCCCCCCCCCCCCCCCCCCCAATAATTAAGAAAAATGAAGAAGAAAACAAATCGACGGATATAATGCCAAAGAGGGGGAAAACAGTATTATCTATAATCAACCTACAAAATAGGTGGGTTGTTTTTTTGTTTTTTTACTTGAACAATATTGCAAATCTCGATTTACCTCGCAAATACAAGATTACGATTACAGATTACAGATTGGGTCAAACTGAATTGCTGAAGTCTAACAGTTTTCGGGGGCTCAATCTCCTTGACCTCATCAATGTCTCTAGTACAGGAGCACCATGGACACATCCCATGCAATTGCCATGCACGCTAATAGTACGCTATATAAACCCATTCAAAGATCCCCTATTTTAACAGGCCGGGGGGGGGGGGGGGGTGGAATCAACCCCCCCCCCCCCCCCTCCTTCGACGTTTCGCGTGATAATAGGCAGTTTTTGATTGCTTAGACGAGGTCCGTTGACCTGTCGTCCTAGTGAGGTACCATGTACATGTAATGAGTTGACTAGGCACGTTGACTGTGTTCTTTACCTTTTCGATTTCACACGACGACACGCGTTCAAGTCTCTGGACAGTTACGTCATGCAGTGCTCGCGTGAAAGTTGCAGAGAAGATTAATTTTGTAACAAATGTTTTAGATCTAATACAGTCAAACCTGTGTATAGTGACCTCCAAATGGAAACAATAAAAGTGGCCGCTATAAACAGGTGACGTACCTTTACGGACAGCTTCAATAAAATCGTATAAAATCAAACCTCCTCTAAATGGAGACGATAAAATTGTCACTAAATTGCAAGTGACCTTTATAGACAGGTGCCAAATATCGTTTACATTCAAACCTGTGTATAACGACCACCAAAGGGATACACACAATTGGCCCGTATAAATAGGTGTCCATTACAGACAGGGTCCAAAATATCGTTTACAGTCAAACCTGTGTATAATGACCACCAAAGGGACATACACAATTGGCCGCTTTACACAGGTGTCCATTACAGACAGGTTCCAAAATATCTTTTACAGTCAAACCTGTGTATAATGACCACCAAATGGAATTAAAAATTGGCCGCTGTAAGCAGCTGACCATGAAAGACAGGTTCCAAAATATATTTTTACAGTAAAACCTGTGTATAATGACCGCTAAATGGAAAGTTGGCCGTTATAAGCAGCTGACCATTATAAACAGGTTCCCATACATTGTTTACAGTCTAATAGTGCTGCAACATAACGCGCGCAGGTATCGCGACTTCATGAGTTTTTTTAATTGAAGTCTTGCGCAATTTATGAGATCAAATTTGCGACGACGGAGTATACCGTTCCGAAGTCACATGACCTTTTGTATAAAGTGAATGTCGGCCGAAAATCGCTCAATTTTGTGATTTGTGTACAAATCCTATATAATTATGGAAATTGATTTTTTTCCTAGAATACACAAAACCTTCATTATTTTTATTCTAATCACTGCAATTATTTAATTTTGGGCTAAAAATGGTTGGATAATGGTCCATAATATATTCCATTGAAAAAAAAACATTAAAAAACATAAGTCGAAAAAACAAAGAAATACATAAGAAATTCCAAAAACAAAGATAAACAAACGGAAAATGTTGGCTGTCGCGATTTTTAATGTTATAAAGCTGTTAGTGTTAGTTAAGTCATAAAGAATAGCCATGCACAAACTTAGCGTATTCTGAGCAATGTTTAGCGATTTACAGACAAGAAGGGGATTTCTGCATACATTTGCATAATTAGTTAGAAATTGATTATTTTCGAAAAAATAATAGTATGAATAATAGTAGTAGTAGTAGGGTGGGTATTAAAAGTATAAATGCAATATGATGGATTTCACACATGAATTATGCCTACCTTATTATTTAACGAAATTAAAACAAAATCGATAGACCATCGAAGACCAGCTTGGTAAATAGTACAAGACCAGGTAATTTAAACAGATAACAATTCAAAATTTTCCATTAATCTCATAATGCGATGTTTTGCAAATATTACGTGACAATTAAAAGTGATATTGTTCACATCGGAAGCAAGCGATTTTTATTTCCCATCATATAAAACTTAATAATTATCTGAAAATAGATAATAGTGTCGTGTATTGTTTATTGGAATGTCTAAGTATTTGCAAGGTTTGTAGTGACAAGGCGAATTTGTTATATACAGGAAGGTGGAAGTCGCACACTATGCATATAGATATTATTTGATAAAATTGTTAAGGTCATAATCCATTGTTCCTCAAACAAAATGGTCGGTAGCTGCACCTATAACATAACAAATATCATCATCTTCTAAAGTTTTCCTGGCAAAATGTCGTAAATGATTTCTAGTAAGCTTAATGTAATATTATGTTAATTCATAAAGTCGTTATTTATTTTAAATTGTTATTTATTTAACATTTAGACATGTGATGATAAACATTTTAACTGTATAGAATACCGATGCCGCTTTCCTGCTAGAAAATAATACAGTCCGATTATGACCTAATCCCTACTCAAATCAATAACTCAACGAACTTGTTTATGTTTCACCATGAACCTACTACCTTAGTATAGGTTCATGGTTTCACAAATAGAAGTCGGTTACTCCGAGCATAAATATACACGAAGCCTGGGTGGGGGTTCCGTCTACCTCTTGGGGAGCCCCCCTCCGAGCATAAGCAAAGTCCTAGCTGGGGGCCATCTCTTGGGGAGCACCCCTCCAAGCGTACACGAAGCCTGGGTGCTCCGGCCCAAGAGAAAGGCGGAGCCCCAGGACTTTGCTCGCAGGGGGGGGGGGGGGGGGGGGGGGGGTTACTTGTTGTTGTTGTTGTTGTTGTTTGAACTTTTTATTGGCAAATGGCAAGAGAAGGCAATTGTGTATCATTTTTACAATTATTACAATTTCTATAAACATTAAAAACAAAAATTGTACTTGCAGGCATGATCACTTGCATGCCTACACAACAACAACAACAACAACAACAACAACAACAACTAATTATTATACCTATTTGGTTGCATCGTCACTGGACTAATGAAATGTATACAATATTTCATATATATGTACCATCATAATAATAATAATAATAGACAAGCATTTATATTGCGCCATCAATCTAGAAATTCTATATTCCGAGGCGCCTCATATTATTACCCTGGCTGTAGCCGAGCTGCGCTGCCTTGCAGGCGCATCAAGCATTTCAAGGAATAAATTCCTGCCATGTACCCATTTACTACACCTGGGTTGAGAGCAGCAATTATAAAGTGTCTTGCTGAAGGATACACGTGCCGCGGTTGGGAAGCGAACCCACGACCCTCGTATTGAAAGACGAAGGCCCGAACCAATATACCACGACACTCCCACGACAATATACCACATCATGCAATTAAATTATTCCATACTCCTAAAATGCAGTTGACTAACCTAAGAAACATACATTATATCTTTAAATTCTTACATATACTAAATGCAGTGTAAAACATGGTGGCATACACATTTTTAAATCATCATAGCAGATCATAGTATATGAATATTATACCCTCTTTGATTTAATTCTAGACATAAGTGAAATTTATAGTATTTCAAAAAACAATTGTATCTAATAATTAAATATGGTATTAAAATGGTAACACAACAACAAATAATTATACAGTGCCTATTTGGTTGCGTCTGGTCACTGGACTAATGAACTTTATACAATTATTACATATAGGCCTACCAATATATAATTACAATTTTCCATACTCCTAAAATGCAGTTGACTAGACTAATGAACATACATTAATTATGCCATTAAATTCTTACATATTCCTAAAATGCAGTGCATGTAAACCATGGTGGCATACACATTTTTAATCATCATAGTATTATGAATAATTACCTCTAGTTTGATTTCATTTTAAACTTAAGTGAAATTAATAATATTTCAAAAAACACTTGTATCTAATGTTAATTACTACAATAAGTCAGTTTTCAACAGCAGCACAAAAAGTGATATCCAACAAGTAAAGGCTATATGCCAATGAAAACATTTATTCGCGTAGAAAAAGGCATGGTGGGATACAAATTGTAATGATTATAGTATATGAATACCCTCTTTTGATTTTATTCTAGATACCGAGGCTACAAATGGCCATAATTTTTAAGTCCAACTTAGAAATAAGTTCAACTAAGGATCTTTGTGAAACGCCCCCAGGGGGCCCCCAGTAATTAGTAGGACCCGGAAAATCCGATATCCGATCATTTCGAATAAATAAACGTGTGGCGCGCGCGCTCCGATCCGGTTGAATTGAGACTGAGAGGTTGGTGGGAAGGTAAATATAAGCGTGATTTAAAACTTGTTCTTGGGGTTATGAGTAAATATATGATGTGTGCAGAAAGTTGATCTTGATCAATATAAATATGTGCAATTTTCCGGGTTTTTTTTCTTGAAGGTGATGCCGTAGCGGAGAGGTTTTTTCCTGCTGAGCTGTCTGCTGTGGGCGTGAGAAAGTCGTCTTTAAGTCCCATGCATGCATAATCGTGTATGGATCTCCTTGTACACTGAGCACTATACTATTCTTCTTCTTGAGAGCTTCTTAGACTTAGTGCAGACTTCATAACTGAAGATTACGCACTGTGTGTGGTGCACATACAGTTGACAGTGAACGCAAACACAATAAAAACAAAAACAAAAACAGAAACGCGACAGCACAATAAACATGATAAAACACAAACAACATGGCCGGGTTGAGAGTGTTTCGATGCAGACTACCCTCAATCAATGACAATGGCCAATGCTGCTCTGAATGCATCGATTGAATGCATCAATTTAATGTTGCCTTTTATTTTAGTTTTACTTTTACATTTGGAGTAATTTATCTGTAGCGTGGTTCACAATTATATCCAAGGCAATAGTAACCTAACCAGGCGCCGTGCGGAGCACGCGCCTGGCATACTCGCATTCAAAATCCATGAGTGTCACTGATTACTAAGTATGATACAAAATCCCCCAAAATGAACAAATCAGAATTTATATGGGTTTGAACTTACCTAATTTCAACTTCTTTGACTTCAAGTAGACAGTTTTTCACCTCCAAAATACATGATTCGATTGATAGATACCCAAATTTCGCAAAATAACCCAGAATTTGGACGGAAAGACGATCGCGGGGATCCGCGACCAAGACACTAGAGCAGCGCGATTTGTCGCTAAAAAAGCCAAATTTTGCAGGAAATACACAGCGAACAGGCGACGCCGGCGAGAAGCCCGCACGCATTACTCCGCGCATGCGAGCGAGCGATACGAACACGGTGTTGTGTACACCGGAGCGCGCGCAGCACTAAATTGAATTATGGGATCGCCGATTAGCTTCCGGGCACCAGCACCACCACCTATACTGTTTGTGTATAGCATACAGAATCACATTGCCGTAGTGCGTTATTTTTTCGCTCGGCGGGGCAAATGATTGTGCGAGGGGTGTTGGCGAATTCACTTTGACCCAGTTGACAATGAGTTGTTAATGGTTACGACCCGACACTAGCGGTATAGAACAATGGTACAACGTAGTGTGCAGGGTCATGTGTAACATACAAAGTATTTTACACATGACAGAGCAGGTATGCTTCCGGGGTCATCATTGCAGCGATCAGTTGGAATATTGCACGGATAGACTTCAAAAATCATCAATTTGAGGTAAGTTATCCTTCTTTTTAGAAAATCATATTCAACGTGCCAAATCTTTATAAAGTAAAGATGCTTTAGGTATAAAAAAAGAATTACAAATAGAGAATTTAAAGGCGATTTTTCACCTCGTCGCACATCTACGGAAAGTTTTTGAGCGACGAAGCTTTACAACGCTGGCTAACACACGGTGTTGATTACAGTTAATCCAATAGTAACTGTAATCAGCGGTGTGCGACAGCACACCGCTGTATCGCTTCGTGCTTTAAAAGCTTGTTGTTGATGTGCGACAAGGTCAAAAGTCGCCTTTACTAACAAAAAATTTTGAATTTGTTTTGCTCTAAACTACCTTTAGTTAATGCAGGCTTGGTTAATGAACTATTGGCACATTGAATATAATTTGCTAAAAAGAAGGATAACTTACCCAAAATTGATGATTAAATGGACTGGCAGTCAGTTGGAATTTATACAAACCTGTTAATATCGGTTTTTGCAGTTATTATTTAAGAAATGTAAATATATTTCTGGCTACTGTGATACATAAACTCACCGATCTTGTGTGACCCACTACATGGCTCCTCTTTTTAACACTACTTTCGCTGTATTTAATCTGATTTTTAGCAACCATTTTGAAACTTTTTGCACACAGCGTTCAAATTCCTGATATGCGAATGCTTTTCGCTGGGCTCCATATACCGCATAGCCAGCTATGCACATTTTTAGTTTAAAGAATTTGTGTTGTGATTATTATTTCTAAGATATATCCTTTGTTCTTTTCAGATTGGACAGGTTCAAAAAATCTCTCAAAAGGCGATGAGTGGTCTCTGGCTCTAAGTGGAAATTTGGCAGATGTTCTGAACCTGTACGAAGACTGTTACTGGACCCTACAATGATGTTCCAACATGCTTGTATACTGGCAAGACGTTTACCAAAGACTGAGACGCTACGGTCTATAGTACAAGGAATGAAACACCAGTGCACGTCGAGACCAGTATCGCTGTCTTTGTGCTGCTCGTTAATAGGAGCTGCGTCATGCAGAAACTATGTCTACCTCAGATTACCAAGGGCAGCTTGCCAAGCATCAGTAGAACTAGAACTAAAAGAAGGCATCACGGACACTGAACAAGATCTCCATGTGAAACGTAGAGAGTCTCTCAAAAACCTACTCATTGAACAGCTGAGATTCTGGCAGAGGGCCTTGAGAACGCTCGCTTCTAATCTTGTCCACTGCGTGCTGATCTCCCTCCGTTACCTCAGGAACTCTGTCCTCTTCGGACCTCTGCTCGTCTCCTATCCCCTGGTGGTCCTCTTCCCTGATACATTCCAGGGCCTGTGGCTTCGGGCCCTTTTGAGGTAATACAAATTTTCAACATCAACAAGTATTACAACTTGAAGTGAACATAATGGGAAATTAAAATGACAATAAATATGCACCACATATTCAGCGTATATTGGTAGCCAACTACACCATTTTACAAACTCACTTCTCTAAAAGGTAAATTAAATGGTTTGATAACATTGTAATTAGGATATTGCATCTTTTACTACTTTGTTATGGAGTACGTAATATTGTTTTTACTGTTTTACCCTGTGGAGATGCAGAATTGCAAATTCTTGCAAGCATTTTGTTATGATCTTCACTGTTTTATTGTTAACTAGACACAGATGTACCTAATTTATTTTTGTATCTGTCAGGAGCGACTTCAATATGAATACTTAAAACACTCTTTTTAATTCATTCTTATATGATATGACAAAGGTCTGTCGAGCTCTCTGGACCAACCTTCATTAAGCTCGGTCAGTGGGCGAGTACACGGAGAGACCTCTTCCAGCCTGCCTTCTGCGACAAACTGTCAAAGCTGCACCGCAACGCGCCCAGTCACTCCTTGGCGTACACCCAGGAGGCACTGGAGCGGGCCTTTGGTGCATTGTGGAGGGAGGTTTTCAGGTTCGAGACAAGGGACGTTTTCGAGGATGAAGTCGAAGGTGAAGAGTTTCCGGTCTACTCTGGTTGTGTCGGACAGGTCCACAAGGCATACATGAGGCCAGACGTTTATGAAGGTGATTCCCTTTTGCTATGTACAGAAACAATATCTATGAAGTAATGTTTTGATAGTTTTGCATAAAGGATTTGCTTATAATCAGTGAATTGGAGAGAGAGTTTTGAGGTTTAAAGACAAGAAGGAAGAATGGTGATGGGGATGAAGATGATTTATGAGTGTCAACTCTACTCTGGTTGTGTTGCAAATATTACTTTAAACCCCTCTGATAAATACTATTTGATGAACATAATACTCTGCATAGACTCCTGTTTGAGTATTTTGGGGATTTATTTTGAATTTCGTTATGGATTACATAAACCATACCTGAAATACTTTACCAGTGTACAGTTCAAATCTTTAAAACAGGCAGAGGGCAAGCCACTTGTTTAGCAGTGAATACTGGTATATATGAACATTTAAGGGGAAAAACAAGAAAAATTAGTGTAAACAAAATGTAGTATTATGTAATTATGACTTTGTCATGTATAAGTGTGATCAACATATTGCATTTTTCAGCTGTCATGAAAGGGAGAGAAGACGGGTTGAGAGACTGGTCCAAGTCTGATCCATCTTCAGAGGACCAAGAATGGATACCAGTGGCTGTCAAGGTAACACATCTACATCTTCATTAGATCAGCAATGCAGCAAAGGGACAGGGGTTTGGACATATTTCACCTGGCCTCCAAATGTTTCCCTCCTGTGGTCAGTGCAGGGCGGGGGGGGGGGGGGGGGAAGGGGCAAATTTTTTTTACAAAAGACATCAAACTAATCCATTTTAGGCAGATGCCCCCATAGTTGTAAGGTAACCCTTGCACCCCCGCCCCCCCCCCCTCAAAAAAAAACAACAACAACAAACAAACAAACAAACAAAAACAAACAAACATTATAGTAAAACAATTATAATACAAAATGCTGTTCTAATTGCTAAATGAGGGTTCAAATAAACACTGTTCCACTGGCCCGAGGCCACTTTAATTGAGCTGTGGGCCACCCATTTTTTTTCTCACAAGATTCTACATGTTACATACCCAAGAGGTCAAGCTGATATTTATTTGGGGCTACTCATCCCCAGACTTCATTGACTCAGCTCAGCCCAGGGTCAATTTGATTTACATTTGACAGTTTTGACTACATTTGCATTCATAGCGGATAATTAGTTTACAGCAGTTTTTTATTTTTATTTGGTGTTTCCTGACAGGTTCTACATCCGGGTATTCTTGAGACTGTTCACTTGGACCTGCATATCATGAACCTGTTTGCCAGAGTTCTGCGTCTCATTCCCGGACTCCATTGGCTAAGCCCGGTCGGTCTGGTGCAGGAATTTGAAGCTCTGATGAAAAACCAAGTGGGTAAAATAGGCGGAAATGTTTTACTTGTGTTTGTTGCATTTACTTATTCTGTCATGGAAATAATTTCCATATCTTTGATTTATTGAAAAAAAAAAAAAATTATTAGGGAAGATGTAGCTTTGAAAATATCAAAATTTATTTCTCTAGCCACACTGCATTGCAAATAAGTGAAGGTGAAAGAAGATGACAATACCCATTTTTAGTTCATGAATATTTCTGATTTGATGCCGCTTGTCTATGAAGTTCACCTGCTTATAAAGGACACCAATCTTGATTCTCTAGGGGGCAGTTTTCATATGAATTAACCTGTCCATAAATGATACCTGCTTATAAAGACCACTAATCTCATCTCACAAAGAAGCAGCTTGCATATCAATGAGCTATTTATTAAACTACCTTTAAATAAAAAAACACTTTCTGTCTCACTTGAGTGGTCTTTATAGACAGGTTTCACTGTGTTTGGTTATACTTTCTTTGTCATGAATTTACGTTAGTTTGTAATTTGCCTTTTTTTTTATCCCATGAAAATTTCCATTTTCACAGATAAATTTGAAATTGGAAGCAGAAAATCTTGAGAGATTTCACGAGAACTTTTCACAAGTGCCTTATGTGAAAATACCTCAACCAATTTGGCCATTTGTGACCCGTGATGTTCTGGTAGAGACATTTGAGGTAAGCTGAATGTTAACCCCTTGACTACGGGAACCGGGTGGGTTGTGTTAAAAGTCTATGGGGATTTCAGAAACAAGAACTTAAACTTGTAAATTGAATATGTCATCTCTGTATTGCAACTGTTATTTAAAACTATCTTGTATTTTCTTTGGTTTGTGTAGTCATATGCCACATAACAAAGTATCGTAATTGATATCTGATTGCTTTGTTTGAAAAGTTTCTGATCATTTCATTTTCGTAAGACTGAAAAACATTACAAAAACTGTTATGTCACAAAACATGCGAATCAATGTTAGTTATCCCTTTGGCAGATTCTATGCCAATCTAATTTAGTTTGAACTAAGATTTAATATTTGAAAATCACAAATCGCATAACCTCTTTCATTTAGAACTGTGTGATGACTCTACAATTGAGAGGATTAAAAAGGATAAGGAAATATTGGTTCGTTCATTGTCATTATACGTGTTGTACTGGCATATGTGCCAAACAGCAGTTAAAGCACCCAATGGGATAATATAATTTACAATCTTGTTTCTGACTTCCTTTGTGACAGAGTGGTCAGAATATGTCGTCTTTCATTTCCTCCGATGAAACCTTGCCAGGGAACGTTGGGCTGAAGAAGTGCCTGGCGCAGTTGGGCGTGGACGTCCTCTTAAAAATGGTGAGAATTTTGTTTGTGCGTGTTCATTTTAAATCAATGAAAAAGCAAAGCATGATGGGCTTACATGGGTATCGAACCTCACCGAGACCTCTAGATTGCTAGACCGGTGTTCTGACCACTAAGCTCTTCCCCCTAAACCCTTTTTAATTATGTTTGAAGTAATTTTGAATTAAAGAATATGTGACAAAAATGATGAGAATGTTTTTTGTATATTCATTATAAATCAATGAAAAGGCAAAGCAATATGGGCTTCCATGTGTATCGAACCTGAGACCTCTAAATTAAATAATGCCATCCAGTGATGGTATACATGGAAGAACCTCTAGATTCCTACATCAGTGCTCTGACAACTATGAAAGCTAGAAGCTCTCAAATTGGCAGTTCTTCTCCAAAGCCCTTTTCAATGATTCATTTTAAACCAAAGACTCATTAAACAGGCATATGTTAAACTTAGTTTATGCTATCAAGTGATGGTATACATGGAATTATCAGCAGTGTGATGCTTTTCAGTGTTTCCATTTGCCTACACAGGTTTGTTTTCAATATAATGGGAAGGATACGGGTAATGATGAACTGTTGATTATCTGCTCTACATTGTATAATTAATGTTTTCACCCTCTCTCAAATCTCAGGTCTTTGTGGATAACTTTGTCCACGCAGACCTGCATCCGGGTAACATCCTTGTCCAGGGAGCAGAGGACCATTTAGCCCTGCCCAGGAGGAGAGTTCTGGTCCTAGACCTGATAGACGAGTTCTTGGTCTACTCGGAGGAGGCGCCTAGCCCTCTTAGACTGGTGCTTCTAGACACTGGAATAACATCTCAACTTCGGGATCGAGACTTTGACAACTTCTACCAAGTGTTCACTGCGATAGCGCAGTCCAAGGTTTGTAGCGCGTGATGCGCTTTCAATTTGCGCTTATTCACAGCAATGATAGTGTTAACCCGGTCAGGACTAGTCCCGAAAATATTCGGGCTTAGGTGTATGGATAATACATCTTGTAATAAAATCAGTCCGTCCTGAACGGGTTAAATTTGATTGCTACTTTTAATACCTCACCTCACCTGATGTATCGTGTAGTCTAACAGACCATGGGGGCTTCTATTAGCTATTGGCTTGGCAATCAACTTGCTCCATCTTTCACGGTCCTTCTCCCTCAGTGCTTCATTCAGCTTCAATCCAGTCTATCAGTGATGTAATATCTTCCGATCTTTTCTCTCTGTCTGCCTCTTTTTATTCTCTCCTTGTACTGTATTTTGTAGAACTGTCTTTGATACTGATCTTCCTGTTGTAACACTAAGTTATTACTCATTCTAATGTGATTCATTGACTTCATTATAAGATCTTTCCATAAAGTGATATTTGAGACTTCAGTCATATACTAATATCATTGTAAGATTGTTTACCTAGTGAAAAGATGAATATTGATGTCAGATTTTTATCTCTGTCCATTAATTTTGTACTAAAATTGAAAAGCATTCCGAAACTCCTTTCATTCAATAAAAAATAATTAGAGAGACGAATGAAATATCAAAACCCATTACAAACAAAAAGTTACAAGTGAGATGTAAGAGTTCCAAGTGGTTTGGGTTGAATTTAATGGATTACTATTAGAGAGCTTTATACACAGTCTGAGAATTGTGTTATAATATACTATTTGAGTGTATTTTTCCTGTGATATTACTTCTCAGGGGGATGTTGTTGCAGAGCTGTTTATCCAGCATGCTTCATCCAATGAGTGCAAGGACGTTGAGCGGTTTAAAGCAGACATGAGCGCCCTCATTGACAAGGCCCATCAACAGACACTGCAACTTGGAATGGTAACGTCAGCAAATATAATATTAGCATAAAGGACACTGACCAGACATATATTTCTAGCTCGCTGGTTGAGCACCGGTCCAGCAATTTGGAGGTCTCGGATCTGATTCCTAATAAAGCCCATTTTCATTTATTATATTTGGAATGGTAAAATCAGCAAATACAGTGAAACCTCATGAAAACGAGCGCCTTGGGCCCATTGAATTTGCCTTGTTATATCAGATTTCTCGTTGTATCAGGGCCTAAAAATAATAAAATACATAAAACCTGGGCCTGTGAAATTACCTTGCTATATCAGATACCTCGTTATAACAGAGAGGTTCCACTGTATAAATTTTACATTTTTACAAACTGACCAGAAATATATTATTAGCTCGATGGTTGAGCACCGGTCTAGCAATCTGGAGGTCTCGGGTCCGATTTCCTGACAAAGCCCATTTTCATTTATTTAATATATCTTTGATAAGTTTTCCTTTTGTCCGAATTTTATTAATAAAAAGCTGCATCACTTTGCGTGATCACTCACTAAAAATTTGTATTTTTCTTCAAATTATATGTGACCAGCTATACCATTACAAAGGCCTCATCACAAGCTTTTATTTGACACTTTGTTCTAACGAATTGGTAAATAATTGGCGAGGAAATGATTGTTTAAATCTTACGATCATAGGTCTTTTACTTAAAATGCCCATTTCCTCAAAACATGAATTACCGACGAGTGCCGGGTTTTGCTATAGCCGGTCACATATTTCTCAGTCTAGACTTCAGATTGACTTTTACCTATAATTGATATGTGCTATTAGTCATTAACACTGGTTTTGGTTTTGCTCCTCTGTTCCCTTATTTTGATTCTTCTTAGATGCAAGTGGGCTATCTACTAGGAGATCTCTTCTCACTTCTTATTCATCACAAGGTTGGTACAGAATTTTTGACATTAAAGGGATAGCTAGTAACTTTGTTGGCAAGTGCAAAAAGTGATGAATAGTTAATAAAAAATGTGTATTGGAGTGATCTGATGTGTCCACAAAGTAATGTCTGGAAATTTCACATTAATTGGATGTTTTTTGGCTGAGATATGAGCAAAAATGCAAAGTGATAATCACTAACTCATTGTACTTACTTTGTACACGGCATGGAATAATCCTGTAGACCATTTCATATCTGAACACTTCAATCATAAATATCTTTTGAACGAAATGGAAATTTGAAAAAACAAAACCTGTCCCGTGCTGTCATGGTTAATATGAGTATGATAAGGTATGAGAGAACCACTAGAGTTACAAGTAAGTTTTGAGGATGTGGACAATGTTACTAAGTCCCTTTATTAACCAATAGCTTTGAATTGATTGATGCAAAATACTGCTGTTAACTGCATGCCTATCTACTAAAATATTGTTCCGTCAAAACAGAGGTTAGTGGTCTTAAAACAATTGATCATTTCCATTATCAATGATACCCAGAGGAAATATACAACTAGAAGTAACAGTAATTATGCACTTGTCAGTAACAGTGAGCAAAAATTCCAGTGTTTGGTTCCTTTTTGACAGTGAACAGAATATTATCAGAACGATTATCAATCATATTAGGCGCTATATAAATGAAGCATATTATTTATTATTAAATTGTTTCCCCTTTTATGGCATACAGGTGAAGCTGGAGAGCAACTTTGCATCGGTCATTCTTGCCATCATGGTACTAGAGGGTCTGGGGCGCTCACTGGACCCCACCCTGGACATTCTGGAAGCAGCTAAGCCCATCCTCCTGGGTAGATGATGATATCTCTCCCCAACCCTCCCCTCCCACCTCCATGTGGTGTGGCAAGATTGATAGAGCGCCCGCTTTCGAAGCGGGAGATCCCGAGTTCAAACCCGGAGTATACCCATCACGTTTGTCCTTCAGCAGGACAATTAATCCGCAATGCTGCTCTCTACCCAGGTGTATAAATGGGGACCCAGTAGGAGATGAAAGCCTTTATGTGAACGATCTTCTCAATGCCCATGAGCCGCTTGAAAGGAATGCTAACCAGGGAGTGGAGATGGTGCACATAATGTGTGCTGGTTTGCATTGTATCCTATGACCGGGGTAATAATATCATTGTAAAGCACTTAGAGATAATTATCAATCATATTAGGCGCTCTATAAATCGAGTATATTATTATTATTATCCCACCAAAACCCTACCTCATAGTGAACACCTCTTAAAGAGAGATCTAGTAACATCGACAAAATCTACAAAACTTACTTGGAACTCTAGTGGTTCTCACACACCTTGTTGTATTCGTATTACCAGTAGAAGCATTGAACAGCTTTTGGTTTTCCAAATTTCTCTTTCGTTATTAAGATATTTATGATTGAAGCGTTGAGATTTTGAATTCTCCATGGGATAATTAAAACTGTTTACAAAGTAAGTGCAATGGAGTAGCCAATGTCACTTTGCATTTTTGCTCATTTCTCGGTCATAAGACATTCATTTACCTCAACATTTACCTCAACATTTTCACAAATCATCAGATCACATAAATACGCATTTTATCAACCCTCCACCATTTTTTTCTTCACATGTTAACAAAGTTACTATATCCCTTCAAAAAAGCTTTGGGAACACCCGGCCTCAAACCAACACTTTGAAATATTTGCTGTTTTCCCCAACAAAGAGAAAGAATATATGTGAATGGACATAGCGGAACCCTGCACTTTTCGGTAAAAGTCAAAATTGATATTTTTAAGCCATTAGAACGGCCTTGTTACAAGCTTTAATTTGATGGCTTGTTATAAAATAGTGGACTATATTTGGCAAAGATATTGTTTCAATTTTACTAATATAAGTCTGTTACATACATTATGTGAACTTTATATTGCCCATTTCTCTCATACATGAATTACTGACAAGTGCAGGGTTTTGTTATATCCAGTCACATATAATAAATCATCTGTGAATACTAAGAGTTCACAAAAACACCTTGAAATATGACTACAGTGAAACCTCATTATAACGAGCACCTTGGTCCCATTGAATCTACCTTGTTCTATCAGATCTCTTTGTATCAGAGCTTCCAAATGATATAATACATGCAACCTAGACGTGTGAAATTACCTCGCTATATCAGGTCAGATCTATCAGATATCTCTTTGTATCAGAGCTTCCAAATGATATAATACATGCAACCTAGATGTGTGAAATTACCTCGCTATATCAGATCAGATCTATCAGATATCTCTTTGTATCAGAGCTTCCAAATGATATAATACATGCAACCTAGACGTGTGAAATTACCTCGCTATATCAGGTCAGATCTATCAGATATCTCTTTGTATCAGAGCTTCCAAATGATATAATACATGCAACCTAGACGTGTGAAATTACCTCGCTATATCAGATCAGATCTATCAGATATCTCTTTGTATCAGAGCTTCCAAATGATATAATACATGCAACCTAGACGTGTGAAATTACCTCGCTATATCAGGTCAGATCTATCAGATATCTCTTTGTATCAGAGCTTCCAAATGATGTAATACATGCAACCTAGACGTGTGAAATTACCTCGCTATATCAGGTACATCGTTATGACAGAGCTCCTTACAAAGAGGTTCCACTGTATTTTAGCAATCAAACTTAGTGTTGAAAAAACATGGTTAGTATGTACCCTGTGTGTGTCACTTCATATTGGCGATGTACACTGGGCCTCACATGATCATATCTTAAAATTCTGTGCATCAATTTTAACCAAAATGACACACAGGATTACCTAAATACTCTACTCTAGTCTATTTATACATGTCAGTAACCAAGCAGTTTCCCAACTGACGCAACAGAAAAAAGCACCGACATGGAACAGCTTCCTGGACCACATGTCACACTATAGGGACAATCCGCCCGTTAATGCACACACTCGGAGCAGCACTACAGGCAGATTCGAACAATTTCCCCAAGCCTGTATCTGAAACCTGGTGGACAGCATGCGTAGCAGATGCACTGAATGCTTCTGCACATGGTGGACACATGGATGTCTGTGTTCGGGTAACTGACATTACCTTCATTTCAATTTGTTTTGACTTAAACTCTGTTGCCGAAATGTCCAGGCTGTGACATGTGATACAGCAAGCGGTTCCATGTCAGTGCATTTTTTCAGTTCTGTCAGTATGGTAACCGTTTGGATACTGACATGTCATTAGTGTATAGTATTGAAGTAATCCTGTGTGTCATTTTGGTTCATGTTGATGGACAGATTTTCAAGATATGACCATGTGAAAAAGTATAAGTTTCTTTTTGGGCCCAGTGTATATGCTTGATCGTTCACAATTTCGCAAAAAAAGGGGGTCAATTTTCACACGTGTTCGCGAACAAATCGTGAAAGTGGAAAAAGGATGTATATTTCATGGCTATGTACGCGGAGATGATAAAAGAGGTACACATTTCATATTGATGATTGCGAAATGTGAAAATAGAGTACCTTCTCATGAAGAGCAGCAAATAATATTTTTATCTGTGTACTGGAAGTCTTTCAAAAGTGGTATTTTGGCAGGTGAATTCGTACTTGAAATGCAAAAATTAGGGGTGTTTTTGTATTACCAATTTATACCCTTTTTTTTCCTTCAAAAGGGGGTTTAATTTGCTGGAAACGCTGCAAACAGGGAGTCATTTTTTACCTCAAGAACGAGCATATGTCTCCCTTTTGAATATCAAGTGACACTGCCAGGGTATGTCACCAATAAAATGAACCCGCTCAGGACTGATGGATTTTGTTATAACATGTATTCTCCATAGACCCAGGCCCGAGTATATTCAAGACCAGTCCTGAATGGGTTAATTCGTACAAGGAAAGCATGTGGGAAATGGGCTATGTGCAATGGTGGTGTGATCTCAGCAGTGCATAAAAGGGTATGGTTCAGATTTTGCCATCTAACTCATTTTCTTATCCTTTTTGAACCATTTTAATCAAGTAGAGGTTTATGAGGTTTATGACCATTCATTAACGCTCTTGAGCTGAAGGGGCATTTGAAAAAATCTAACCCTATTTTATTCTTCTCTTACCGTAAGCTAAACAACACGGTAGAAGAGAAACGAGGAAGCTCCAAGTAATTTTCGTGGGGTTTAGGGTTAGACACTTTACAGGCATCCCTTTTACCCATTCAAGACTATTTGATTTTGGTATTCAGTAACATACCCTCGTAATAACGGGACTAGTGGATTAAATGGGTTAAATATTTGATTTACACTTCCACCTCAACAACCTAGAACCTGCTAGATACATCTTTGATGTATGTTATGCAGTTTTGTCAATATCTATTTCATGACAGACAGAAGGGATACATTTATTTTATTCTGAAACCATTGGGAAAAGTGAGTGACGCTCAAGTTTCAAAGTGACAATTTTATTGTCGACCAGGTTATGGATAATCTCTATTGTAAACTTCACACGGCAGGCCTCAACCAAATCACTTATCAGTACTACATCAATAATCTCAATGCATATATATTCTGTGTATGTTGAGTGGACTCAACAATAATCATTCATAGGATTTGAAAAAATGCTGCTACTGTGAAACTTCGTTATGTTATTTTTGTTGTAAAATTATTGTGGCTGCCAAAATACTTCACGCACGTACTGCACAAGGGAGTAAAAAGTTAGAAAATGCATGTCATGTGTGGATTGATTGTCATTGATGTGTTTGATGAATTAATGCGCTTAGATGTAATGAAAGTTTCCATGGACATATTAATGGTTGAGGGAATATAATTTACTATCAATAAGAACATGTTTAATTCATGCTATATTTATACTTGGTACCCTGTTGTAAAGAGTTAGGATATATACACCAAACCCTCTATAGAAAAGGTACTTTTGCTGGTCAAAGTTCTATAACTATGTTCTTTTTTTTAAACCCTGATCTAAGGTCTTTCTTGTAATGAGGTTCCACGGTACATGGATATAATGTGGCTCACTCATATTTTGGGCACTGTACTGAATAAATATTTAGTGATTAAAATGTAATGTTTACACAAAGGTATACAGTGAAACCTCATTAAAACGAGCACCCTGGGTCCATTGTATCTACCTCGTTATACCAGGTATCTCGTTGTATCAGGGCTTACAAACAATAAAATACATAGACCTAGGCCCCGTTGCAGAAAGAGATACAATCGATTGTAAGTTACAATTGATCGTATGTCAGAAAATTTAACTGATTTAACTAATCAGATTTGCGCATCTACATGTAGAACACGTGATCTGATTTACGATTAATCGCAACTTACAATTGATTGTATCTCTTTCTGCAACGGGGCCCTGGACATCTGCAATTCTCTCGCTATATCAGGTACATGTATGTACCTCGTTTTAACAGAGCTCGTTATACAGAGGTTCCACTGTATTTACATGTATGGGGCTATTTGTGCATGAATTGCAATGTTGAGAAGGTTTATTTTATGCAAATAATATTGTACAAACAATATTTTGATATTGATTATAATAAATTTTGAAATAACAGAATAAATAACAAGAATGAGCCTTTTTTGTGTTTTAATTTCAATTTTGAGTATTTGAGTTATTTTATGCAAATCATTGTACTATACAAACAATCTTTGGACCGTTTTGCACAAACATTTAAGCACTAAATGATACATTTATGTTATGTATTTGTTATTATTATAAATTACATTTTACATTCATATTTCATGGTTAACATTATAATTCACTAGTATAATCGTGGCATGATCATTTGAGGGAATGATTTTTTTTTACTATCACATATTTAAACAATTTCTTCAATTAACAAGGGCCGCACCCTCATTTTTGAAAGCCTGAAACAAAAATTGACTGTCCCCATAATTGCATTTTTATTTGGTAACTGTATAGGTTCAAAATTAAACTCTATCTATTTTACATAACTTCAAATATGGATGAATGCGGAAGCTTTTGTTAGCGCATGCTCAGAGCTAGATGTAGATATTTCATGCGGTACCATTGAAAAACATGGCAGCCTCCAGGGAATCGGTCAGAACAGATAGCGGTCTCAAAAACATTGAATATTTCCATTGTTAGTGATATCCAAAAAGAGTATATACAACTAGAAGTGACAGAATCACATTTAGCAAAAAAATGCCAGCGTTTGGTTTCCTTTTAACTGACAAGATCCAACTAATTGACAGGTTACTTACTGCACTTTAAATGTATTAATTCACATTAATTATGTATTAATTTGCATTCTTTATCAAACATTCAACACAGTAGTTGCGATATACATAGATTATGTTATTTTATTTACTTATCATATTACCCCTGCTAAAAACTATTCAAAATCCAAACACTTTTTGAATAATTTTTTTTAAAATTGGTATATTTCTAAAACATGAACATCAATATTATATGCCTAAACGAAATGTACATGACCGTCTACAATCATCTTTTCTACAAAATATCAGGAAAAATAAAATGTTGCGGTAGAAAAAGAACATGCTTTGAGCTATTAAGTAATATAACATTCTTACATGAATAAATTGTATAAAAATATATTAATACAAAAAGGAGGATCAAAGCATTATTCATGACAACTAGAAATGGCCTAGTCCCACTGCACTATTTCTCCTGCCCTTTCCAATCCAACTAAAATGTGTCGAAAAGGTCCGTAACAAGCAAATGTTTTGTTTCACGCGAAACGAAGCTGAATTAAAAGTATCCAAACTTTGTCTGCATCATTTTGTTTCCTGCTAGTACCTGATAGGAAACGGAAGGAGATACGCTGCAGTGGGACTAGGCCATTACATGATTCAATTTCAATGTAGGATTTCATTATGTTAAACTCTAGTACTTTTTTATCTGACTCGACCAACATCACGTTCAATTTTGGTGGTTCTTTTTATATGCCTTGCTGTTTCTTCCTCATAATAGACGTTTTTTTTTGTTTTTTTTCAAAGTACCACTTTGTTATCGGTGACATATTAATGATTTATTTTGAAAATAACAATAGTGAGGATCATTTCAACTGCAGTCAAACCAGCAAATAACACTTTGCCTTTTTTTCTCAGAACTTGGCATATGACATTCATTTATCATGAAACTTTGTATAAGTGGACATATCAGACTAATTGTGACCCGCTATAGCAAAACCCTGCACTTGTCTGTAATTTATGTTTTGAGGAAATTGGCATTTAAGTTAACATAATGTGTGTAAAAGACTTATGTTTGTAAAATTGAAACAAACATATCTTTGCCAATTATTGACCAATTTTTAAGTACAAATCATCGAATTAAAGCTTGTGATCAGGCCTTTCTAATGGTATGACAATCTACATTTTGATTTTTACCGACAAGTGCAGGGTTTGCTATAGCCGATCACATTTTATTGACCGTCTCAGTCTTTGCTGTGCTATAATATCACAATTTTCGAAACCAGATTTCTTTTACTTCATAAATCATTTCATCATGAAAATGTGTGATGAATTTCAAGTATTTTGTTTCTACCATTAAGATTAATTATTGAATGCCTCTACAGTAATAGAGGAATAAGGAAATCCCTATTTTTACATCAATATTGTAACTTTGGATCTGTGGCTTTGCCAATTGGTGCATAAAGCAAGCCAAGTGTCAATGATCAGAGAGCTTGTCCAGGGCATTCCCTACATAGCAATAGCTGACAATATTAATATCATGCTACTGGTCTATAGAGAGAGTAGCGAATTACACACTACACATTTGAAACTTGTGTTATTCACTTGTTTATTAACAATAAACATCTCATAAAATATCTTCAACGCAAATTCATTATAAAACAACTTGAAGTCAATAATATAGTTTAAGGAAAGGAATGGTACATATACCATTATAAACAGTAAAAGACAGAACTTGATCATTTACAAAGCAATAATTAATGGTTAAAAATAATAAACAGAACTTGATCATTTACAAAGCAATAATGAATGGTTAAAAATAATAAACAGAACTTGATCATTTACAAAGCAATAATGAATGGTTAAAGTAAACAAAAAGGTTGGGACAACATCATTGTGACCTCTCTTTGTGTAGGAAGTTGAAAAAAAAGTCTTTCTCATATAACCACTTACCATAAGTTGGCAATGATATGCAGCATGGCTATCTACAAGCTTTTACAATTTGAAACCAGATATGATACAAAATACAAAAAGTACACAATTATGTGCAAAATGACTTTGAATTGAAATTATATAATTCCCCCTTATCCCCAAATGTATGATCTTGCCTAAAATTGCATGATTTTGCTCGAAAACATCCACATTTTTCCTTTTCATTAAAGGGGGGGGGGGGGGGGCAATGCAGCCCCCAGCATCCCCACCTGTATGCCTAGATGATGCACATCAATGTAATTTTCCCAGCTAGATCTTGAGACAATTTTATACCTGCCGAGGACCTTTTCAGTGGTCTGTGCAAAATGCAAACCTGTAGTATTATACACTACATGTATTTTAAAACAATAAAGTGTGCTGCCGTCATATTGATAAGTTTGGACTGTTGCATACTGGGCAAACTGAAGCACCCTCATCAGTATTCAGATCAAATAGAAAACTCTGTGTAATTTCTCCATCTTTCCGACTACAAAACATAACATTTTAAAATGGAAACAAAATAATGTGGATAGATGTGTGCACATATCAGACTAAGATATTGTACCATACATCAATTTTGTGTACATGTAAGAATGCTTAAAATATCATGCAAGGGAACCTCATTATAATGAGCATCTTGGGACCATGAAAATAACTGAACTATCCAGTATGGCTCTTGTTATAATTATCAGGGGGGGGGGGGGGGAATGGAAAAGAATATAAAGCGGCCAGACCAGTAAGTTTACCTTGTTATAAGAGGGTTTCGTTATATATCAGAGCTTTTAAAATGATCCTACCTACTTTGAAAGTATCTGGAATTCTGGAGTAACAAATGAACTTGCACTTTATTGACATTGAGGGATGATTGCAAATTGTCCATACAAGTACCATTAAAATTGTCACATGATCTAGGTTTTAAAAATCACACTCAGTTTGATGTTATCAATAATTGAAAATGAAGTTTACATTATTGTTATTACTTTTAAGATATTAGTGCCTGGAGTTGTTAATCATGGACACTTACATGTATGTGTTCCATATAACTCATCATATTCAGAATGTCTTCCAAGCTCTATTATTTAAACAATCTGTTTACATAACAAAATACATGGCAGTAAATATCAAGTCAGTTACGATACTTAGTATGGCCCCTAAATTCATTCACTTGACAATGAAAAAAATTATCATAATTTAAACCCGAGTCACATCAGTAATAATTAAAACGATACGTTTTTTGTTGTTGGTGCACCCTATATAGTGATGGTTGGAAACTGGCATGTTAGATGCCGACCTAATGGGCGCCAGATCCTGTCTTAATAGGCCACAAACAAACAAATTAATTGGCCTGTTTAAACAGAATCTGGTACCCGTTAGGTCTGCATCCGACATACCAGTTTCTGACGGTTATTATATGACACCTTGGAATGTTCTCGCAATGTGATCGGTTGAATTCATGTCACATGACATTCGTGGAAATGTACCATTCCACAATTTTGAAGTCATTTTCCCTTTTTTAGTACCATTCAACGATAAATGATGTCATTAAACGTGCAATGGTACTTTTTTTTAGTACCATTCAACGATAAATGACGTCATTAAACGTGCAATGGTACTTTTGTATGTTATTGTTGTGCAAGCGCCAGCGCGCATTGAAAATAACTGCGCGCATTGCGCAGATTTTCCAATCATGAACAAGCGCATTAACAAACATTACGCACTCCATCCATGCAAGGCAGCGCGCTGTGCATTGCGCTGGGAAGTTTGTACAGTACTTTTTACACAACATGGCTGCAGAACCGGGATTTGTTTCGCTGATGGATGCCGCTTTGAACGATTTAATCGACAGGATCTTAGTTTTTACACTCGGGTGTCATATAAAACAAATAATGAATGTTTTTCCATTTGTGCAATGGTACGAATATTTTCATTCGGTGAAAGATGGAATGTTCAATTCAACTCGGCTTCGCCTCATTGAATGTAACATTCCATCTTTCACCTCATGCAAATATTCGTACTATTGCACTCATAAACATTCATTATTTGTATACTATTCTATAGTGTGCACCTAAAAAACAAACTTTATAAAATAACCGACATGACTCGGGCGATCAGGACCTGGCTTGATGGATCAAACCAAATCTGGCTTAATATTATTTGCTATAAATATGCCTTATAATTTTTTAAAAACATTTGCAGTATGCACACTCAAATTATATTCAATCCTAGATTTTCTGAAATCATTTATAAGTAGAAAACATTTTATAAGAAGTATGCACATTCTTTAATCTCTATGTACATTAACAAGTCATCAAGTCAGCAACAGTCTGGCTTTTTGCTCATAGTGCCTGGTTTCTGGCTCAAGTTGATTGGTTTCACTTCATCCTTCATATCAGTTTTTCTATCCTGCTCCACCACTCGCCTTACCGCTGCAATGAAAGCCTCCTCCACATTCACCGCCGTCTTCGCGCTTGTCTCATAATAGGGCACATTGCCATTGTCCGCACACCACTGCTTTGCTTCCTCCAGGCCAACCTGTCGCTTGTCCGCCTCGACGTCCACTTTGTTGCCGAGCAGAACAAAGGGGAAGCCGTCCCCGTCGGCAATGTCGGCGTAGTATAGGAACTCCTTCTTCCACATGGTGAGGTTGTGGAAGCTCTGCCGGTCATCTACACCGTACGTCAGCATGCAGCAGTCTGAGCCGCGGTAGAACGGCGTCCGCAGGCTCTTGAAGCGCTCCTGCCCCGCCGTGTCCCAAATCTGCACCGTGTATGTGTCTCCTTCGACCTCAAGGTCCTTGTTAAGAAACTCGACCCCGATGGTGTGGAAGGACTCAGGCTCAAACTTGTTGCTGACAAAGCGGTTCATTAGCGAGCTCTTTCCGACTCCTCCATCACCCAGGATGACTACTTTCAGCAGCATAGGTCGACTGGCCGCCATTTTCAGATACGGCTGGTGTTAGCTGATCAATACATTTCACAAAAAAAGGCAGGACGATGCTGGCCGAGGCCAATTTTGTGGCTCCTATTGAGGTATGTTAGTATCTGTACCATACAATTAAAGTTGCTGTATTCAAATAAGACAATATGAATAATCCAAAGAGTTTAGTGGTCCGTTTAGCGAGTACTTTATCCGTTTATTGTAGATCAAGGAAATTCTTGGCCTGCAGCCGCGGCAAGTTCTCGCATTCTGCATGGGAAAGTAAATTAGTCGACATGTGAATGAGAATCAAGTTTTTATTAACTTTAAAAACACACAAAAAGTAATTAAAAGATAAATTCTCTATATTAAAAATAAGCATTTAATTTATCCGAAGTACATGTACATTTGACCCGGCATTCTCTACCAACACTTGCCCACGACTTGGCATGCATGACTAAATGAAACAATGCACGTATAGAACATTGGTTCTTTTAGTCATGCATGCCAAGTCGCTTTGGTAGTCATGGGCACGTGTTGGTAGAAAATGCCTATGAACCAACCTTCAATTACCAAGTGCAAGTTCTATGATTTAATTATTTGAAAGGAGCTTATTCTTCTTCCTCTTCATGAAGATTAATTCCTCCAGCCTGGAGAACTGCACAAAGTACAGACTACAGAGTTGCTTGCAATGGAGTAAGTCAGGTACAAGCATCCACAGAAGTCTTTAACAAGTTCATGAGCATTGCCACAAAGAGAGAGAGAGAGACGTGCAGGTATGATGCATGTCTAATGTACAAATTGCAGAGCAAGATTATCAAAATCATGAATCTCTTCAGTCTTCTTTAGGATGGTCACGGATTCCTAACAGGAGAAGTCTAGTCTGAGAGTATAATATAAGCACTTAACAGTAATGTATAGTATTAGATATTGAAATAATAAATGATTATAACGATCATTTAATTAGTCTTGCAATTGTAGATCCGTTCTTTTTAAATGGTGTTCTTTTTTTGTCATGTCATTGTTTTCATCATGCTGTGGGCATGGGTACGTCTTTGAAGAGAATGCCGCATTCACATTTTACATTTAAAATTGAAGAAAGAAAAAACATACATTTGTATGTTAAATTGTTAATTAATAATTCATTTTAATTCCTCTCAGTTCAACTTCGAATATTTGTAAGCTTTGTCTCTGGATAAAGGCAAAAATCAGACACAAAATCAGACACAAAGTCACAAGTCCGACTTATTTACATATTATTGTCTCATCTTGGCTGCCGATTATTCCATTTAATACTTGTTAAAAAAACATAATTGCAATTTGAAATAAACCCGGACTGGAGCTTAACATAACAATTAACAGCATCTACGATCCATCAATCACCTCATAATGAACCATCAACCATCTGTGTGAAAATTCAATGCCGGTTATATTTATTATGTATAAAAAAAATAAATACAATTAGGCCCACATAATTGCTAGTATGTGGGGCAACACATAACTGAACCAGGAACGCCTACTTAGTTTAAACTTAAAATCGCTCATCTTAGGGATATATTTAAGTCCAATTTCATACTACTTACATTTTCTTAACTAACAAAGTTGAATATTAAGTACACGCCATACCTTCAAATGTTGATGAAAGGGTCAGCAAGATGAAAACAAGACTGACGATCCGTGCAGTGGTCAGTGAGTCACCTGATTTCGCATGTATTTATCCGGATCATATCCGGCATGACAGCAAATCCGTACCGGTATCCGATATAGATAGACCACTATGTTTATTGGCGATGGCATCTCACTCTCAGGCAAAAAAAAAAACAACAACAACAACAACAACAACAACAACAACAACAACAACAACAACAAACAAACGAACAAACACACATACACAACTTCATACATACAGACAAACAAACTGCTAACTAACTAACTAACTAACTATACTATACTAATTACAAACTAACTTACCGTACCAACTAACTAACTAGCTAGCTAACTAAACTAACTAACTAACTTACTAACTTGAACTAACTAACTAACTAACTAACTAACAAACTAACTAAACTAACATCCACTTCACTGTGTGAATTTATGGAACAGTATATTATATATACCTGAATAATCTAGTTGGTATGCATGCTTCGCGACCATCGATAAACAATTATTGTATAGGCTTCAATGCATACAATGCATGTTTTCCTCCAGAATAGTTTATGCTATGTTTATTTTGTGTAGTAATTTTGTTCGAGCACCAGCTAGTGAACTATCGATATGCCCTATAAGGAGCATCATTTGTGTTCTTGTGTTCACTATTGTACTTCAAATGTTGTTTACTCTACTATTAGTTTTTTTATGATAGCCAATTGAATTTCAATATTCTTGAAATGTTTAATTTTGTATTATGCGAGGTGCTTGACTTTTACAGGGACAATGTCTTTTGTCACATAATGTATGCATAGTCATAAAAGTCACACGGTAGTGAATACAATTAACCTCAATATTTCAATTTCGACCAGAGTCATGATGGTTTTAGATCATGATTTTTTGAAATATACTTCAAAATATTCAATTAGTTAGTTTGTATTAATTTCTGGGACGTTTCCTTAATCATTTTTGTTATTATTTTGTATTTAGTATTTCTAATTCATGCAACAAATTCGCACCCAATTAAAATGTTTATACTTTCCGGTATCCCCTGTTTCAATGGTTCTGAGTTTGTACACTTTTGAGTTATCAAAATAAATTTAAGTGAAAAGAGATTTATTTATCATCAAGGCAATCGAGGAATAAGGTTATTGACATCATGAATATTGTATACATATCACTACTAATATTATTGTTATATTATGGCCGCACTATAATTATATTATATTAAGGTATATTGTAAATATGTTTTTGAAAAGTAGATCGAACGCGAAGTGTATTTAAATCCCGTCATTATTCACTCTATTCATTTTTCAAAGGCAGTACAATTAACGTCATTATAATTCAAAATGTATGAGTTTATTCAAAACATTTTGAATGACATGTTTGTTATCATGATATTTTCTTACTTGTCGGACCTTTTTTAAAACTGGGCCTTTTTACTGTGACCCCGTTAGAACAGAATCCCGGCCTCTATAAATGCAGACAGTATTGTGTTTGAAATGGGTAAACAGCGCCCACATTATAGTGCAGGGTTAATGCCCTTGCATTCATACGTGTATAGCATTTATTTGAAACGCCAAATCAAATAGGAACTAAATATTTGGTTTACTGCTCCTATTATAATTGTTTTCTTGGTGTTTATGTTTTGGGTGTTTGTGCCAATTAATGGTGTATGACTGATTTCAACAAAAAATAGTATGGCTTGAAAATTAACCTGTCATATAACATCCACCTGTCTATAGCAGCAAACCTGCCTCATGATAGTGGATCACCAAAAGTGCTCCCCTGAAGAGAAAAAACAATAGTTATGTAACCTATAGAGAGGCCACCTGCCTACCGTAGCCACTTTTCTTTTTTGCCATATAGGTGATCACTATAAATAGGTTTGACTGTACACCTCTTTCGCTTGACATTTAGTCAATACACCTTTGTAATTGAGCATTCATAAACTAAACCTCAAATTAATGACTGCCCATTATGTGTATTGAATCAAGAGGCAAACTTCAGGTCATAAATAAACAAAAAATGCTGCATTCTCACTACATAATATCCATACAATTTGTGTGACAAAGAATAATTGTAAATCGTATTAATTCCTACATGTCCTCCCGGGGGGGGGGGGGGGTACTCAGATTATAGTCGGACGGGGTGTGCGGCTGAGACCTCCAAACCCATACCCACATCTAAGGGTCCTTTTGTGAAAAATGGACCCATGTCTAAGGATTTTTTTTCGCCTGCGGCGCATGTTTGGGTGTATTTCCCGCAAATGTTGTGGTTTTAAGTTAGCGAGCGTAGCGAGCTTGAACAATTTTGCAATTTCACATCGGCAAATCCAAAAATCCCGTATAAAAAAGGGGAAATATGAAAAAAGGGACCCATGTCTAAGGATTGTTTGATGAAAAGGGGACCCATGTCTAAGGATCTTTCTTGAAAAAGTCACCCTTCCCAGCGGCACATCCCCGTATACCCAATATACGTGAGTACCCCCCCCCCCCCCCCCCCCCCCCCCCCGGCATGTCGATCCTATGCATGTGCAGGTATTTTATTCTTTAAAGCTATTTCTTGTATTATTCATGGAATCACAAAATATATGTATCCAAATGACATTTTGCAGTTCACATGGCTTGCATGGCGAGCGATATATGTTACGAAGCTTGACCAGATGGACGGTGATCTGAAGGGGCTCTGGCCCTATGACCACTGCAGTTGTCCATGGGAGGAGCCTCCTGGCCCTCCGCGGGAGCTTTCGAATTTGAGCAATTCATAACCTAAAAGATGTGTGTTTATAAGCAATGATAAGCGATATAAATTTGTTTGTGTTTGCAAATAGACAGAGCAAGCTGATGGAATGGAGAGTAAATGTTGTTGTTGTTGTTGATGTTGTTATTTTGTGGCAATCAGTCAAACGTAACTATTGTTGCCAAATTAAATTCTCTTCATTTTTCTTCTTTTTTTATACTGAAACTATGCTTCATATTTAATCAGATTATAATCATGATGGCACCACTCTGAATATCGCGATATATTTTATAACCAAAAGTAACCTATACTAGTTCGAACATGCACACAGTCCTTAAATATCTCGCAAGGACTCCCGCCACTTATGCGTTACACTGCAATATCAATATCAATATGAAATATAATTACATCATTCAAACCATTTTTCTTCTATTAATATTATCATTATCATAGGCCCACCATGCATGTAACAGGCCTCTTACATGCTGATCGAGTCCAGGGAGCAGAGCCCCCACAATCATTCGAATGTTCGCAATATCTAAACCTTCTATATAACAAGTCATGTAACAGATAAAATAGCAATTCTTTCCAAATAAAATTATATAATTTAGCTCTATAATGATGAGTTCCTCGGCGCGAAGCTCTGAACGATTCATGGTGATCAAGTTGCAATTACTTTAAAGGTTACACGACAAGGGGAATTTCACTCTGGATAGTTTTCTAAAATGTAGAGCCTGGCAAAATGAAGAAAAATAATTGCCAAAAATTATTTAAAATATACAAAACATATTAAGGTCCAACAGTTTACAAGTAATTGATGTGTACACTAATAAAGTCAACATGCATTTGCAAGGGGTCACTCTCTATTAAAACTCGCCCCCAACTATTGGTACCGGTGTGAATGTGTGAAAACAGGATCATACTAAATGTGGGTTCATCGACCGATAACAAAAATGTCGAAGTTTTTTTTTTAAAGAGCGATGGTAGCTTTTCATCTTAAGAGCACCATTGACAATACCGTCAAACAGTTCTATTTGCAAGCCTTCCCCCCTTTTGTCGAAGCCGCATTAGTGAGCGACTATTATCACTCCGGAGATTAATTACTAAAAGCGTGATATGGGTGAACAACTTTCAACAATCATCCGCTATTTTCCGCTCGCGGCAACATTTATTTGAAGTAATTTTTATGATAAAAAACAGCGTATTATATATATTAGAGTCCTTGTATTTTCGCCTCGTTCTTTTGTATTATTGTTATTGACAACGATTGATCGGAGCGGCTCTAGAATGCGAAGTGGGGACTGCTGTACAGAACTCTGGGCCAGTATTTTCAACGAAAGCTGAACAGTACAGAGATATTTCTCGATGATTGCTTGATGTTACTTCGTCACAACCCTTTTAGTACCTTTCGCTAAAAAATATATCACGCGTGTATGATATAGGCCTTCATGGAAGTCGGTACGGAACCGAACAGAGGGATTCTCGAGGATGCATGTGTTGGTATTGGTATTTAAGTTGGATTCTACATGTCACAAGACTTTATAGTCCCTTTCGCTAAAATCAACTCACATTTGACATGCGTGTAGGCCTACATAGATGAAAGCAGACATAACTGAATGAACGCTGAACATAAAGGAGGGAATTTCTCAAGGATGCATGGCTTGGTGTTATCTTTTGATGCTAGAATTCACATGTAAGACTTGGTATATTTTCCTATGATATCACGATTGTATGTCCTGCATCGGAGCCGATAGACTTGAAAGGAAGCTGAACAGGAAAGAAGGGATTATCGAAGATGGCTTGATAACTTTGGATCCTAATTTTCAGAAGTCCCTTATTTCACTAAAAATGTAATCACACTGGTAGATAGGCCCGCATGGAAGCAGAATAGAAAGGGTTAACGTAGATGAATTATAGACCTATACTTGACGAGACCTAAATTTCGCTAGTATTATTGATTACGATTGTGCACGGACGCAGGAAACAATGTTGGATGCCGAGCCTCTTTCTCTGAAACTTTTTATCACGATGATGGGGAGATATAGTTGAAAGAGAGAGAGATAGGGGTGGATGGATTCAGCTAAAATGTGTCATCACTTCGTTAAACAAACGACAAACAGGACATATGATGTGAGAAATCAAGTGTTGGATGCGGGTTTTTTTTGTCAGGAGTCGCTTGAGCATTGGAAATTAATTTATAAATCGACGCAAATAAATTAGAAATATATCATTGTGCTGGATCCATTTCCGATTCCTCCTTAGTTGGACAAATATAATCATCACTAATAATATTGTTGTTGCACGTGATGCTGTTCGAACAAGAAAGATTATTGTGTTACGAGGGTTTTAATTTCTGTACCTAGTTTTTTGTTCCTGGTTATGGTTTCCATAAATTATAAATAAACCCCTCCCCTCCCCCTCCTCTCTCTTGAATTCTCACTCGACGTCTCTCTCTTTTTGTCGTTGATTGGACATCACCGGTAATGAATTGATGCAGCCGTAACCAAGGTCACACAAGGCGCAAACACCCGGCAAAGCGGCGGGCACTCCATGCTATTTACATCTGCCTGACTAGGCACCACGGCATGATGAGTAAGGCATGATGGAAAGCAGCCAAAGGTGCATAGAAAAGGGAAAAAGATCACTGATTTAACTGAGTGATGTAGCCGCATTTACACCGATGTATGTACAGTACAGTATTTCTGTAACGCCCAAGACTAAACACCTGCGTGCAGACAATTAATTTTGCCCGACCTTTATATTTGCTGTACAGTCATTATTGTTGCGGGGCAAAATTACCACCAATCATGTCGTTTAGGTCCTTCATATCCGATCAGAGAGTGGGTATATGATTCGTTCATACAATAGTGTGATTCATTTATTTGTCATTCATCATCATGATCGTGCTCTCCACATCGATCTCTTATATCGCCGACAAACTTGTGCTGTCGACATCGTCGACCACGTTCTACATCTTCCTGGCCGTCGTCGTCGCCCTGTGCGTTCACTTCGCCGTACGGACCACCATCGCCTCGCGATGGAAGCGCAGCCGTCGTCTTAACCTGCCCCCGCTCGCCGCGCCAAGCTGGCCGCTGGTGGGCTGCCTGTTGAGTCTTGTTGACGAGAAGGGTACGCCGCCGTACGAAATCCTCGCCGCAAAGACCCGCAGCTACGGTCCCGTCTTCCGATTCGACTTCGGTTCGTTTTCGACGATCGTGATCAGCGATGCCGCTGTGCTCCACGAAGCGTTCGCGAAGTCGGCCGCGTGCGCTGGTCGACCGGCGTTCCCTATGTTCTTCAACTACGGAAAGGGTACGTTCATTTAGAAGAAAGTAATTTCTTTTATTCTTCTTTGCTCATTTTCATATA
>JBAMJV010006318.1:0-56781 GCA_037951105.1 Echinarachnius parma | reverse complement strand
CTGAAGGCATTCATACATTCTATCATATAGGAAATGCGTGATTAGTATGTTTGGTAGAACAAACTGTCCCATCCTAGATGTTTGTACTATATAATAATCAACAAAATACAGAAGATTTCACGACAAAATATTAAACTATAAGTAGGTGGTGTCGGTTTAAAGGACGCCCTGCACGGTCTGAAAGGATCCATATACAAGAATGCACACTATAGACTATGCGTCATTCCCTTTAAATTTTAACATCTTTATCTCGGGTTGCTACAAGATGTCCCCATCCAGATCTCTGTATTATATAATAATCAACAAATACAGCAAATTTCAAGTCAAAATATTAAAGTATAGTCTGGCGCCGACGTTTTAAAGAACGGTCTGAAATCATCCATATACAAGAATGCACACTATAGACTATGCGTCATTCCCTTTAAATTTCAACATCTTTATCTCGGGTTGCTACAAGATGTCCCCATCCAGATCTCTGTATTATATAATAATCAACAAATACAGCAAATTTCAAGTCAAAATATTAAAGTATAGTCGGGCGCCGACGGTTTAAAGGACGCCCTGCACGGTCGGAAATCATCCATATACAAGAATGCACACTATATAGACTATGCGTCATTCTCTTTAAATTTCAACATCTTTAACTCGGGTTGCTACAAGATGTCCCCATCCAGATCTCTGTATTATATAATAACAACAAATACAGCAAATTTCAAGTCAAAATATTAAAGTATAGTCGGGCGCCGACGGTTTAAAGGACGCCCTGCACGGTCTGAAATCATCCATATACAAGAAAGTACACTATAGACTATGCGTCATTCCCTTTAAATTTCAACATCTTTATCTCGGGTTGCTACAAGATGTCCCCATCCAGGTCTCTGTATTATGTAATAATCAACAAATACAGCAAATTTCAAGTCAAAATATTTAAGTATAGTTGGGCGCCGACGGTTTAAAGGACGCCCTACACGGTCTGAAAGCATCCATATGCAAGAATGCACGCTATAGACTATGCGTCATTCCCTTTAAATTTCAACATCTTTATCTCAGGTTGCTACAAGATGTCCCCATCCAGATCTCTGTATTATATAATAATCAACAAATACAGCAAATTTCAAGTCAAAATATTAAAGTATAGTCTGGCGCCGACGTTTTAAAGCACGGTCTGAAATCATCCATATACAAGAATGCACACTATAGACTATGCGTCATTCCCTTTAAATTTCAACATCTTTATCTCGGGTTGCTTCAAGATGTCCCCATCCAGATCTCTGTATTATATAATAATCAACAAATACAGCAAATTTCAAGTCAAAATATTAAAGTATAGTCGGGCGCCGACGGTTTAAAGGACGCCCTGCACGGTCTGAAATCATCCATATACAAGAATGCACACTATATAGACTATGCGTCATTCTCTTTAAATTTCAACATCTTTAACTCAGGTTGCTACAAGATTTTTCCATCCAGATCTCTGTATTATATAATAATCAACAAATACAGCAAATTTCAAGTTAAAATATTAAAGTATAGTCGGGCGCCCACAGTTTAAAGGATGCCCTGCACGGTCTGAAAGCATCCATATACAAGAATGCACACTATAGACTATGCGTCATTCCCTTTAAATTTCAACATCTTTATCTCGGGTTGCTACAAGATGTCCCCATCCAGATCTCTGTATTATATTATAATCAACAAATACAGCAAATTTCAAGTCAAAATATTAAAGTATAGTCGGGCGCCGACAGTTTAAAGGACGCCATGCACGGTCTGAAAGCATCCATATACAAGAATACACACTATAGACTATGCGTCATTTCCTTTAAATTTCAACATCTTTATCTCGGGTTGCTACAAGATGTCCCCATCCAGATCTCTGTATTATATAATAATCAACAAATACAGCAACTTTCACGTCAAAATATTAAAGTATAGTCGGGCGCCGACAGTTTAAAGGACGCCATGCACGGTCTGAAAGCATCCATATACAAGAATACACACTATAGACTATGCGTCATTCCCTTTAAATTTCAACATCTTTATCTCGGGTTGCTACAAGATGTTCCCATCCAGATCTCTGTATTATATAATAATCAACAAATACAGCAACTTTCACGTCAAAATATTAAAGTATAGTCGGGCGCCGACGGTTTAAAGGACGCCCTGCACGGTCTGAAAGCATCCATATACAAGAATGCACACTATATACTATGCGTCATTCCCTTTAAATTTCAACATCTTTATCTCGGGTTGCTACAAGATGTTTCCATCCAGATCTCTGTATTATATAATAATCAACAAATACAGCAAATTTCAAGTCAAAATATTAAAGTATAGTCGGGCGCCGACGGGTTAAAGGACGCCCTGCACGGTCTGAAATCATCCATATACAATAATACACACAATAGACTACCGTATGCGTCATTCCCTTTAAATTTCCACATTTTTTATCTCGGGTTGCTACAAGATGTCCCCATCCAGATCTCTGTATTATATACTAATCAACAAATACAGCAAATTTCAAGTAAAAATTTAAAGTATAGTCGGGCGGCCACAGTTTAAAGGACGCCCTGCACGCTCTGAAAGCATCCATATACAAGAATGCACACTATATACTATGCGTCATTCCCTTTAAATTTCAACATCTTTATGTCGGGTTGCTACAAGATGTCCCCATCCAGATCTCTGTATTATATAATAATCAACAAATACAGCAAATTTCAAGTCAAAATTTAAAGTATAGTCGGGCGGCCACAGTTTAAAGGACGCCCTGCACGGTCTGAAAGCATCCATATACAAGAATGCACACTATATACTATGCGTCATTCCCTTTAAATTTCAACATCTTTATGTCGGGTTGCTACAAGATGTCCCCATCCAGATCTCTGTATTATATAATAATCAACAAATACAGCAAATTTCAAGTCAAAATTTAAAGTATAGTCGGGCGGCCACAGTTTAAAGGACGCCCTGCACGGTCTGAAAGCATCCATATACAAGAATGCACACTATATACTATGCGTCATTCCCTTTAAATTTCAACATCTTTATGTCGGGTTGCTACAAGATGTCCCCATCCAGATCTCTGTATTATATAATAATCAACAAATACAGCAAATTTCAAGTCAAAATATTAAAGTATAGTTGGGCGCCGACGGTTTAAAGACTACAATCGAAATTTCATTTGTATATTATTTCTTTATCGTACACTTTTACCTTAATTAAAGTCACGTCAATATAGAAACAAATTGCATTATCCTTTTTAAATTGATATAAATACGATAGAAAAATAATACCGATGTTTTTCCTGTAGTTAAAACAATTTAAGTGGTATCGAGGCCAATTTGTAGTGGTCTCGACCACCATGACCAATGCTCTTGGCCCCCGAAAGGTTCCTGATCTCGATCGGCCTTGAAATTTTGACGGATCTTGGTCTCGGCCTCAACATATTTTCGAAGGATCTCTAAAAATCTTAACTGACGAACATTTTTCGAGAATGCGTCCAGAGGGAGCTGGGGGAGCTGGGGCAGAGCCAGAGGGGGAGGTTTCGGAAGGCGGTAACCCCCTCGTACGGTGAAGACATTGCATATATATACTACAGCTGCGTTTCCATTAGAGCGAATTTCCGCGGCGAATATCCGCCGAGAACATTAGCACGGACCAAATCAGTGTTATTTATATATTATTCATAAATATTATTCATATAACATGGCGAATATTCACAAACGTATTTTTTAAATCGCTCCTCAGAGCGATTTTTTTCAATAATTCGCTGCGAAAAAACCAATTCGCCGCGGAAATTCGATATAATGGAAACGCAGCTTACACGGGAACTATACGTGGCCCGGTACAGAATAAGGGTAGGCCTACTCACCCCCAGACCACACGCAAGTTACACGACAAATTGAGATAATTATGTTCGCGCGCGAAGCGTGCAGCGAAAACTTTTGAACATTAGAATTAACAAGTCTTAGCTTATACTTTTTTTCTGGGGGAGGGGGGGGGGGGGGGGGCAAAAACGCGTTTTGCCCCCCCCCCCCACACTTTTTGGATTGGAGGAGAGGGGGGTGGCCGCCCCCTGGCCCCCACTTGCGGCGCCTATGCTTTTTGTTATCATCGGTACATTTACTTGTTGATGGTTAGTAATTAATTTTGGAGAATATGATTATTAATATTCGTGGTTCATAGCCAGAACCAATTAACACTTTAAGGGGGTAGTTGAGTTTTGGTATAGAGGGCGCTACACACAATACATTTTTTTGGTGAGATAATGAAAAACTGAGTGTCAAATTCGAAAGTGCATACAATTTTAATGACAGAATAAGTTTTATTTGATCAAAATTGGTTCAGAAATGGGTGAAATATCCATAAAGTTTTAAACATAACCATTTGTGATATTTATGGGGCCCAACATGTATTCTATAATTTAGAACCAGCCGTTAAACAATGTTAAAGGGGACCATCAGGCAAAGGACAACACATTATTATATGATTTGGTACCGTTTTGTGATATCAAATAGATACCCAACATTTTTCAAAGGGTTGCGTAATTCATAAACAAAGCAATTAATTTCCACCACTTACGGAACCACTGCTATTTCCTGGTTCCACACGGGCCAAGCATTTGCGAGTGCGCCAATGCTTTCACGCGTACGTCAATAGAATCCCGGATGATTCGTTCGCTCTGCACAGAGCGCTCTGGCTCAGCACACATATAGTCTACGCAATTCAGACCGCATGAACGCATGGTTGAGAATGGTGATGCGTTTTCCAATTATATATTTTTTTTCTGGAAACATATTTTTGTGAACTTGTTGAAGGAATGGAATACTAAAGATGTTACCTTTCTATAATAAGAATATTATTTTTGGGTGGTGGTACCCTTTAAGTTGATTATCTCTCTATCTAATCATTATTTCGAAAAATCATCACATGCACATTATCTTGTTTAAAATGGATAAAACCGATGAGTGTTTAGAGAGCGCCCTCTGGAGTTTTAACGGCTCTGTTTGAATAATAACATACTTTTTACTTAGTCATTTGTAATTTTGTATTCTTGTAGAGCATGGTGGAGTTATAACTATTAGTTTGCAATATAATGGTTCAGCTAATGGTTACTAAAATTCAGTTTAACCAAAACTGTACTCTCTTTACCAAAACTCAACTATCCCTTAAACTTTCGGAAAATGTATTTCACCCCAAATAAATGGATCTACACATCAGAGGCGGGAGTCCCTATGTGATAAAAGCACTATAAGCAGTGCGTCTTTGATTTATTTTGTTGGGTGTCTGTTATTCCCACATGTATTATGACTACTTAAGTTTCTAAGTGAACTGAACAAAAAGTAGACAATTGTATCATATATCAAGTCTTTGTACTAACATGCACAAAATGAGGCCACGAAATGTTTGTACAAAGTTGTTAGGAATTAGTATTATTATGAAGAAGAAAAAAAAGAGAAAAGAATATCACGATATTGTATTAGTAGCGCTAAAGTATATTGTTTATTTATGAATAAATGTTTTTGTTTTGTTTTGCTTTGTTACTACAGTCAAACCTGCCAATGCGACGACCTGTCTATAGTGACCACCTGCTCATAACGACCGTTCTCTGGTCCCCCCGTGAAAAATCATGTGTTAAGCGACCTGCGTAATGCGACCACCTGCCTAACGCGACCAGCGACCACCCTATTCGGGTCCCGACACACATATAAATCTGTGTATAGCGACCACAACATTGGCACTTGAGCGACCAAGGCATCAAATCTGTTGCCTCTGGTCCCTCAATTCTCCAATTTTAAGCAGGTCAATGCAAATAACAAGCTTTTAAAAGGACAATGAACTTCAGACAGACGCTAAATTACCGACAAAAAGTGCTTCAATTCATAAACAAAGAATATTTAAGCTCTTCAGTACCTGGTGCTGATACAGAAATGCGTTGAACAAAGACACTATACTGACCATTGCAAATAGACACAATTTAGACAATACATCATTAGTCATTAGACAATACATCATTAGTCATTAGACAATACATCACAACATCACTAATACATTTTAATCGCCGAGGCGGAGTTTTTCTCATTCTTTTCATGATAATCCTTGCGCTTGTTGCGACCATTTTGCATGTTGCATTTTCCATTTTTACTTCAGAATTCTATAGAAAACTATACTGTGCATAAGCGTAGCTGATACTGTCATGATGTAACACATAATAAATGGCACATTGACACATTTTGTATTTTCAATTTCACTATGATTTCACTATGATTTTAAATATAACGCCATTGATATATAATTTCAATTCAAATACTAAATCTAACTAACTATCGAAAAGTGCGTGTACAGATGTCAATTAATTACACATGTGCATAATATAGTCACAATATGCGACCATAAATTCAAAATGGCCGCCATCCTGTCTAATGCGACCAACTGTCTATAGCGACCGCTTTTCGCCGGTCCCTTGAGTGGTCGCTGAATGACAGGTTTGACTGTATTATAATTAAGTGTTGTAAGATAATAATTTTGATTACAATAAAAGAAGTCTAACTCCACATAAGTAGCGGGAGTCTCTATGTGAGAGATGGGCATTGTCATCGAAATAAGGATAATGTTTATATTATAAAAGCAATAATTATATGGTTGGAGAACAAAAAAAGTATCGCGATACTTATAGCGGTGCCATAGCAATTTTTGTTGAGGATTTATAAAATGTTATAATAATTTTAAAATATATGAATAATGAATTAATACATTTTTTATTGGCAACAACAGTCACATTTGACTGATTGCCACCAAACAACAACATGAAACATTTTTGCCAGAAATAAACTGAACTATACGTCACATGCCAGTGTAAAATATGTCGAAGGCCACAGAGTGGGTGGGATAAAGTGAGGTCGTCTAACGTTCGTCGGATAACTTTGTCCTTGTAGCCCCTTACTACTTGATATCCCTTGGGATGTCATAGCTATAAACATGTTTAGATGTTTAGTGGCATTGTTCCAAGTAGAGGAGCATGGTATTTTGTTTATCTTCGATTATAATAAAATACTGTAAAAAACTGTTCCATTAAAGGGATCTAGTAACTTTGTTGACAAGTGCAAAAAGTGATGCGTGGTCAATACACTGTGTATTGGTGTGAAATTTTATGTCCTACAATTCAATCGTAAATATCTTTTGAACGAAATCGAAATTTGAAGAACCGAAACCGGTTCCATGCTTTTATTGTTAATGCGATTGAAACAAGGTAAGAGTGAACCGCTAGAAACCAACTTTAATATTTTTGACATGAAATTTGCTGTATTTGTTGATTATTATATAATACAGAGATCTGGATGGGGACATCTTGTAGCAACCCGAGATAAAGATGTTGAAATTTAAAGGGAATGACGCATGTGCATTCTTGTATATGGATGCTTTCAGACCTTGCAGGGAGTCCTTTAAAACGTCGGCGCCAGACTATACTTTAATATTTTGACTTGAAATTTGCTGTATTTGTTGATTATTATATAATACAGAGATCGGGATGGGGACATCTTGTAGCAACCTGAGATAAAGATGTTGAAATTTAAAGTGAATGACGCATCTTATATTATAGAGTTGGAGAAGCGTTTTGGTCCTGTTGCCGAGGAGCGAATTCCACTCGGCACCGATGCCATCGTTCGTCGTTCGCTGCTTTTTCGTGCGCTAGAAATTTCACGTCAAAAATAAAAAATAGTTTTCCACCAGAAAAATGAATTGCTTAGAAACTAAATACAAATGCGTAGTTGAGATTTCAATAAATGTTTTTTTTAAATCGTAAACAACGTGGGTAAATTCCCCACTGCTCGCTGACATGTTTTTTTGGCATTGCCGTTCATCACCGCGAGGAATTCGTTTGCCGTTCAGTGTAATTTCTCGCTGTAATAGTTGTGTGGGAAAAAAACAAATAATATTTATGTACTAGGCAAGCTATTAGTCTTGAAAGCGGAAACAAATTTGTAGTGTAAATGTAGATAAATGTTTTTAAAATCGTAAACAATGTGGGTAAATTTCTGTGGATTTGCCGATTTGAATTGGACAACTGAGTATCTGAACTAAAGCCATGCAAGCGTATTACATGCATGTAATATCGTTCAGATACTCGATCGTTCGTCGGATCGGGTCGAGTCACACATAGGTACATTACAGTAGCATTGTGTGGAGATCAACCTCTTCCGCCTGCTGCACTATCCAAAACATAAACAATATTTGTTGTCCGATTTCTCCCTAAATTTACCAGCAAATGAAAAATAAATTTGTTTATGTGATCCCTAAGTCATATACTTTGGTAATAATTACCGACTTTGTTGTTTTGAAGATTGCAAAATGTAGAAAAAAACCGATTATTTCCCGTCTGTTTTCATTACCGATGCATCCTAACACACAACGTTCAACTGATGAACGGTACAGTGTATGAATAGGCAGTATGGTAATCTCCCGTGTATTACCATATATTGCGTGTAAATGGTCCACCTAAGTGGACCATATACTTTGTAGATGTGACCTCAACCTCTTTTCAAAATTGATTGGTTTGTATGGCCAAGGTTGAGGTTTGTCATCCTCAATAAACGTCTTTCCATGATAATCTATTGTACTATCTTATAATTTGTAATCCAATAGAGCTCAATCTGGACTGAAACAGAAATCTATTTATTTCTTTTTGCAGATATGCTCATCCCATCGTGTAACACAATAGTTGTACAGGCTAACACCGCTGGGCGCTGCAATTCCATACTTCTCCACAGGCTTGGTGGAATACGGAATCTGACACGACATTGCAGTCTGTTGATGACGGAACCAGCGAGCAATTTTACATTGCAACATTTCCTCAGATATGCAAATCTGTTTACACCAGTTGAGCAAAGAAAGGAATTTCCAGACAGGGCGTGAAGAAATTACAGTTACATGGGACATGTAACATGTTACATGTTCATCCATACCTGCACGGAAGGTTCTTCAGCATAGTACTGATCGAGAAGTGAAGCACATTATGTGAGTTCTTAATGAAAAGACCATTCAAATACATTTTGGGAGACAAAACCTCTGCTCTGCATCGTACTACACTACAGGCTATAACCTGGATGATCATCTTCAATTGTCCTCTTTGCACACGATTTCTACAGATGATCATGATTTCTGGGAGAACGTCGCAAATGCGAAAAGGACATTTAAAATTCCAGTTTGCAATTCAATTTCTGAGTATCTTTCTTGGGAAGCGTGACGGCAAGAATACTACACCATTAGATCCGGTTCTTTGATCATTGCCAAGTGTGCAAAGAATTCTTCTCATTTCAAGATATTCAAAGGGATACATATTTTTAGCGATGATCCAAACATGATGATAAAAATAATAACCTTGAACCTTGTCAGAAAAAATGCACCTCATTTGAATTATCTAATTTCACGACGTCATTCTCTGCACCCCCATACCAAGTTGGAACTTTAAGGTGTTCTTACTGTGTTGGAGCAAGCCGGATATAAACCAGCCGCACAATATACATGGGCCACTCGGTAGCACAGGTCGGTAATTTTTTACTTTGAACTTCTCATTTTGGGATCGATGATTCTCATTGAGCATTTATAATGCACTATTGTGGGACTATACACTTATATCCTAGATAGGACTTCCTCAAACTATGCTCTCCCACAATATATGAGAGACAGAGTAGACGAAAGTCGAACTTTGCATTGATATAAACTCTTTAAAAGGAATTTGATCTTCATTTTGTCAGTTTCCTTGAAGTCAAATTTTAAAAAAGAAGTTGTAGTTATTTCTTGAATTCCAAAAAAACAGGTGGAATAATTCCATATAGTTTTCATTAAGACTAACTTTTAAAAATGCTAAATTATGGACTTAATTCTAAGAAGCCTAGAGGCCTTTGCCCATTATGCCCCCCCCCCCCCTCCCCCTGTGATTTTTCTGATTACTTCCAAATGCACCTTACTTGACATCTGTGCACATTTTGCGGCGATCTTAAGCCCGGGCATAATGACCATGCACCCCCCCCCCCCCCCCCCCCCATGCTGTAGAAAGACATCATAACCCGGCCATTTTAGGGTTAAAGGTAAATAGGTAATAAATAATCAGGATGTTAAATAATAAGTATGTCATATTAATTCATGAACGATAAACTTTTGAGAATTATAACAAATATTATAGTTGCATTACATTTTTTAAAATCTCATATGTAAGAAATATGCATAGCAGAGCAAATGTCAGTGATTTTATTTATGAATAATAGTGTCGCTCACAGAAAAATGCAAAGCGATATAAAAGTGCTTTTGATTTTTCTTTTGGTAATGCAAATTTTAAAAAGCAGGTCAGTTTGAAAACATGGTTTTTAGGGAAAATTAATATCAATTGTATTTATGAATTAGTTGTTTTGTATTAAAAGTTGAAATGGCTGTAGATTCATCATTGATCATTTAATAAGCTACCAATACCATACATACTTGCCCGCTAACCACAGGCATCACTGCTTCACAGTTGTCTTTATTTCAAACCACAAAATGGAAACAGTACAGAAACCTCCTGCTAAAAATACTGCCTTTTCTGTCTACATAATTATTATGGTGGTCTTTATGTGCTGGTTTGGCTGCAGTACATGTAAATATATTAAATGTAATATATTATTAGTTGTATTATTATGTAGACATTCTGGTCTAGATTTTATACACAAAACAAGTGCATATTTATATTGCAAAACCAGATTTTCATGCAGCATTGAATTATAGTCTTCTTCCAAGTACATTATGTAAAATTCCATTCTTGCTAATAGATCAAAAGTGTGTTATTCAAAGCTCCACGCTAACTTGTTTCTCTTCTGGCCCGTTCGGGCAAGTGAAATCATGGATTTTAAAATTGTTCTTGCCCAAAACAGAAAATTGACTTGCCCGCTTATTTCTAGATGAGATTTAGAGTGTTTTCTTATAGTCATAGTTCATCAATTATTTAGTTGCCCGATCAAGCAACCAAACTAAACCATTTACCAAATTTGACTTGGCCGACATCAATTTTGACTTGCCCGGGCAACAAGGCAAGTGCTAATGTCGAGCCCTGTACACACATTTGTTTTATGTGTGATATGTTGTTCTGTTGTCAATGATTTGTGGATTCAGTTGTAATTCAACACTGTGGATTTTTTGTGCATTATGCAGTATGTTGTAATTCTAAATTTCTAATGATACAAATTAGTTTTGTTTATTTAAGGTAGTCCAACTCCCCTGAGATTTGAGATGGTGCGCAAGTAATTGTGCAGGTTTTAAGTTTTAACTGTACCTGATGACCTAAAGTAATCATGTGCCTATAAATAGAGCACCTAGATACAGTATATAGCGCTCTATAAATGGTATATATTATTATTATTATTACTATCTCATTAAGGACAAGAGCTATTTTAAGGCCAAATTTATCATTATTTTCCTCTACAAATTGGCAACTCCTAATATAAAAGTAAGTGGAAAATATTTAGTGATAACAATTTAAGACAAATATGAAATGACTTTGCTGCAAAGTTACCAATTTGAATGCCGAAATCTGTTTTTAAAATATCACAATGTGTTGCCAATTTAAGGATTTTCCTAAATTATAGCGATCTACGCAATAATACAAATCATTAACAAATTACTAAAGCAGGTAGAGTAACAACATAGGTCTAAAAAAGTGCAATGTATGCTCTTTATCCTTGTATACTGATCTCTGTATCTTCTTACTGAAGTGTAGGTCTACCAACCCACAAATAATGTTTTCATCCATTATTACTTTGACAATGAATACAAATATGCTTTACCTACAGTCACGCTTTCATTTTGATTGGGGAAGCTTTCCTTAGGTTTATATTAATTGATTTTTACTCACATTTTGTTTACCCCTTATAACCACGCCAGGTTATTTTGGCTATATAGCCAGGTGGGAGATCAGGAGGTGAGATATCAGCCGCCGTTATATTTTTGTTATTTTTTGAAGGAAAAAAAAAATAAAAAAAAAAAAAAAAAAAAATTATTGATTATGCAAATTTATGCAAAAATCCCCTTTTGTCTTTAAATCACTAAATATTGCTCAATATACGCTAATTTTGTGCATGAATATTCTTTATGACTTAATTAACAGGTTTTCAAAATTTAGAATTGTGACAGCAAAATTTTCCTAATGTATTTCCTTGTTTTTGAAATTTCTTTGTTTTTGAAATTTCTGATGTATTTTTTTAAATTTTTTTTAAACTCATGTTATCTAATGTTTTTTTCAATGGAATAAATTATTGACCATTTTCCAACCATTTTTAGCCCAAAATTAAATTAATGCACTGATTAGAATGAAAAATAATGAAGGTTTTGTGTATTTCAGCAAAAATTAATTCCATAGGATTTGTACACAAATCACGAAAATGAGCGATTTATGGGTCTAAATTCACCACAAAATTGTATGTGCCTTCGGAACAGTATACCCAGATGTCGCAAATTTGGTCTCAAAAGTTGCGCAAGACTTCAATGAAAAAAATCATGCGGCAATACCTGCGCGCGTTGCGGAATTATCACGCTAAACGTCAAGGGAGGGGGGGGGGGTGCATTCCACCCCCCGGCCTGGTATGGGTTAAAGGGATCTAGTAACTTTGTTCATATAATGTAAAAATCTATCAAAGTGTTGATAAAATGTGAATTTCTAATAAGTCCACTGAATGATGTATGAAAATTGAATTCCATGGTAAATGAAAGTCATATGGCTGAAAAATGAGCATAAAATAAAATGATAAATCATTACATTACACTTGCTTTGTACATGTTTTCATAATGCGTTTATAGGTATGCGTAAGTGTTGTATGCGTGTATCGATCTGTATGCATATGTGGGTACATGTATGTGTGCGTTTATGTCATGTGTTATGTGTATGCGTATGTGCATTTAATTAAATGTGTGTACAATATATGTATATATAATATTATATATGTGTGTGCAAGTATGTATACATTTGCGCATGTTTGTATGTGCTACTTAATGTATGAAAGTCTGCGTATGTGAAAGTATGTATTGATCAGTTTACGTTTGCATGTGTATGCATTTATACATTTGTGTATGTTTGTGTGTGCGTATATGTGTGCGTATTTGCGTGTTTGTATGTATGCATTTAAGCATGTCTGTGTATGTTGTGGCTGTGTGAGTGTTTTGCATATAAATACAGTGGAACCTCATTATCACAAAATCTGTTGTAACATAGCAAGGATATTATACATGTCCATCTCCTATGTATTTTATTTTGTTAAGGCCCTGATACAGCAATATATCTGATTTAACAAGGTAAAATCATTGGACACGAGGTGTCCATTATAATGAAGTTTCACTGTAATAATATCTGTAATATTATCCTTTCTCAAAACGAATAATAGGCGCATAACGTGTGATTCATGTATGAATACATGTCTATGCGTATGTGTTTGTGTGTAGGCCTACATGTATGTATGCATATGTGCAGGTATGTAGGCCTACTGTATGTGTGTCCATGCATATGTGTGTGTAATGTGTATGGAAATGTATATTTATGTAGGTGTGCATTTGTGTCGCTTTTGTATGGGTATGTGCATGCATATGTATGTGTGTGACACAAACAAATACACGGGGGCAAAGGGCGATTCGCCCCCGATACCTTTGGAATCAACCCGTGAGCCAGGGCACGGGGGCGGAAAAAAAAAATAAAAATTATTATTATTATTTTTTTTAAATTATATTTTGTTTAACATCTTTTTGCATGATCGGAAAGCGCCAGAAACGTACCAAACATGGCATAATCGGATAGATCACATCATGATAATCATTTATTAGACCCTTGAGCAGTGAAAACGATGTAAACAAAAAAAGAGCCCCCGTGAGCCCCAAAATAGCCCTCGTGAAAAATTTCACGAGGGCGTTTTTCTCTCTCAAAATTTTCAAAATCGCCCTCGTGAAAATAAAAGTATTTTTTTTGTGTGACTGTGCATGCATCTGTGTATGTATGCGTATGTTTGCATGTGTATTTATGTATGGGCATGTGCATATATGTATACGCTAAAAATCTGCACGTTAAAGGGGTAGTTTAGTTTTGGTATGGCTAAACTTAGTAACCAAACCTGGACAGTAACCTTATAGCCTAAACTAATAGTAAACTCCACCATGCTAAAAAAAATATACAAAATTGCAAAATGACTAAGAAAAAAGCATGTTATCATTCAAAAAGAGCCATTTTGAACACAAGAGGGCACTTCTGAAATGTCATCAGTTTTAACCATTTCAATTCAAAATTATGCATGACATGTTTGATTGAAATAATATTTTAATTGGAAAAATCATCAACAAATAATTAAAAAACGATTTTGAAGATTTTTGAAAAAGTGCAAGCATTATGTTTTAATTTTTTTTTAAACATCTAATTATTTGGGCCCCAAATAATTATAAGATCAAATGCATTTGTTGATATTTCAGCCATATTGATGATAATGATAATGATACAGGTGGTAGGGGTTATAATGATGATGATGTTGAAGGTATAGTGATAAAAATACCAATAAATAAGATGGTGCTAAAAATGATGATGGTTGTAATAATGATGGTGTGTTGATAATAGTGGTAATAATGAAGTGGTGGTGGTGGCAATGATGATACAATATTTAATGATGACGAAAATGATGATGCAGACATAGTGTTGGTAGTGATGATCATAATGATGATAATGTTAATGGTGGGATAATAGCAATTATCAATAATGATGAAGATGAAAATTGATGCAACAACAAAAATGATGATGGTGGTGGTAAGAGTAAACATGATGAATGATAAATACATTATTGATATGAATAAAAATGAAAATAAAAACAACGATGTGATTGTGCTGGTGATGAGATAATAGTTATTATGTTAATAATGGTAAAAATGATGGTGTAGTGTTAATGATGGTGGTAACAATGATGTTGGTGGTAGTAGTGATAAATGCAATGACCGATCAGAATGAACTGAATTTGAACAAAAAGCTGATGATGGCGATAGTGGTAATGATCTATAAAAAAGAAGGTGATGATGATGGCAATGATCAATGATAATGAACATAATGGTTTTGACGACACAGTAAAATGGTGGTTGTGGTGAAGGTGTACATGATAATATGATTATGGTGATCAAAATACATTAATGGTGATAAGAAAAAGTTATATCAACGAAAAAGCAGGTGCTAATTCAGAAGAAAATAAAGTAATAGTAATAAATATGGTAAAATGATAACACAATAGTGGTGTAGTAATGATGGGATGATGGATATAATGAATTAATAGTGGTGGTGGTATTGAAGAAGGCAATAATCAATACTGCTGAGGATAAAGGTGATGATAACAATGATGATGATGATGAAGATGGTGGTAATGGTAGTGGTGGAATTGGTGATGATGATGGCAACCATTACTATCATTTGTATACATAATTGTTTTTAAATTATTATTTATTTATTTTTTTTTTATTTTTTTTTTATTATTTTTTTTTTTTACATTGTTTTTGTTTTATTTCATTTTTCAATAATGAGGCGCGAAGCGCCGATTCTAGCTGCCGAGGCGCGAAGCGCCGAGGCAGATAGTAGTCTATATAGTGTGCATTATTCTTTTGATTTCAGACCGTGCAGGGCGTCCTTTAAACCGTCGGCGCCCGACTATACTTTAATATTTTGACTTGAAATTTGCTGTATTTGTTGATTATTATATAATACAGAGATTTGGATGGGGACATCTTGTAGCAACCCGAGATAAAGATGTTGAAATTTAAAGGGGATGACGCATAGTCTATAGTGTGCATTCTTGTATATGGATGCTTTCAGACCGTGCAGGGCGTCCTTTAAACCGTCGGCGCCCGACTATACTTTAATATTTTGACTTGAAATTTGCTGTATTTGTTGATTATTATATAATACAGAGATCTGGATGGGGACATCTTGTAGCAACCCGAGATAAAGATGTTGAAATTTAAAGGGAATGACGCATAGTCTATAATGTGTATTCTTGTATATGGATGATTTCAGACCGTGCTTTAAAACGTCGGCGCCAGACTATACTATACAGATATTGACTGTCTTGAGGGGCAATATAACATTTGAGATCCTCGAGGGAAGTTATATTTGTGTCGAGGGACATTATATTTTTCCGAAGCGCGTAGCGCTGAGGAAAAATATAGTATTCCGAGACAAAAATATAACTCCCCAAGGGAAATGAAATGTTATATGGTTCCCGAAGGAAAAAGTCAATATCTGTTATATTATGATGACCTATATAGATACAAATCAAGATAAATATAAATTTGGTGTTGAAATAAAGTTATGGACAAGGGAAAATCATTAGATTAAATCGGAATCCTTCCAGTAGAACAGACGTGTTGTTATCGAAATGCTGCGCAAAATGCTTCTTTATTCGGCCTTCCTTTCAAATTAACTTTCGGATCTCGCAATCTCCGTAGAAAGCTTGACAACGCTGCGCGTGCCAGGATGCTAATACGCGCACAATTTTTCATCTTCACACACCCATTGTGACGTAAATTACGTCATCAGTCAATATAACGGCGTTATATTGACTGGTCGGTCAATATAACGCTTCTCATCCTTGTAGCGATGGTCAAGTGACAGCAGTTTGACCAATCGCACACCAGTATCTTTATAGGTCATATAATATTTTAATACTTTGACTTGAAATTTGCTGTATTTGTTGATTATTATATAATACAGAGATCTGGATGGGGACATCTTGTAGCAACCCGAGATAAAGATGTTGAAATTTAAAGGGAATGACGCATAGTCTATAGTGTGCATTCTTGTATATGGATGATTTCAGACCATGCAGGGCGTCCTTTAAACCGTCCGCGCCCGACTATACTTTAATATTTTGACTTGAAATTTGCTGTATTTGTTGATTATTATATAATACAGAGATCTGGATGGGGACATCTTGTAGCAACCCGAGATAAAGTGTTGAAATTTAAATGGAATGACGCATAGTCTATAGTGTGCATTCTTGTATATGGATGCTTTCAGACCGTGCAGGGCGTCCTTTAAAACGTCGGCGCCAGACTATACTTTAATATTTTGACTTGAAATTTGCTGTATTTGTTGATTATTATATAATACAGAGATCTGGATGGGGACATCATGTAGCAACCCGAGATAAAGATGTTGAAATTTAAAGGGAATGACGCATAGTCTATAGTGTGCATTCTTGTATATGGATGCTTTCAGACCGTGCAGGGCGTCCTTTAAACCGTCGGCGCCTGACTATACTTTAATATTTTGACTTGAAATTGTCTGTATTTGTTGATTATTATATAATACAGAGATCTGGATGGGGACATCTTGTAGCAACCCGAGATAAAGATGTTGAAATTTAAAGGGAATGACGCATAGTCTATAGTGTGCATTCTTGTATATGGATGCTTTCAGACCGTGCAGGGCGTCCTTTAAACCGTCGGCGCCCGACTATACTTTAATATTTTGACTTGAAATTTGCTGTATTTGTTAATTATTATATAATACAGAGATCTGGATGGGGACATCTTGTAGCAACCTGAGATAAAGATGTTGACATTTAAAGTGAATGACGCATAGTCTATATAGTGTGCATTCTTGTATATGGATGATTTCAGACCGTGCAGGGCGTCCTTTAAAACGTCGGCGCCAGACTATACTTTGATATTTTGACTTGAAATTTGCTGTATTTGTTGATTATTATATAATACAGAGATCTGGATGGGGACATCTTGTAGCAACCCGAGATAAAGATGTTGAAATTTAAAGGGAATGACGCATAGTCTATATAGTGTGCATTCTTGTATATGGATGATTTCAGACCGTGCAGGGCGTCCTTTAAACCGTCGGCGCCCGACTATACTTTAATATTTTGACTTGAAATTTTCTGTATTTGTTGATTATTATATAATACAGAGATCTGGATGGGGACATCTTGTAGCAACCCGAGATAAAGATGTTGAAATTTAAAGGGAATGACGCATAGTCTATAGTGTGCATTCTTGTATATGGATGCTTTCAGACCGTGCAGGGCGTCCTTTAAACCGTCGGCGCCCGACTATACTTCAATATTTTGACTTGAAATTTGCTGTATTTGTTGATTATTATATAATACAGAGATCTGGTTGGGGACATCTTGTAGCAACCTGAGATAAAGATGTTGAAATTTAAAGTGAATGACGCATAGTCTATATAGTGTGCATTCTTGTATATTGATGCTTTCAGACCGTGCAGGGCGTCCTTTAAACCGTCGGCGCCCGACTATACTTTAATATTTTGACTTGAAATTTGCTGTATTTGTTGATTATTATATAATACAGAGATCTGGATGGGGACATTTTGTAGCAACCCGAGATAAAGATGTTGAAATTTAAAGGGAATGACGCATAGTCTATAGTGTGCATTCTTGTATATGGATGCTTTCAGAACGTGCAGGGCGTCCATTAAACCGTCGGCGCCCGACTATACTTTAATATTTTGACTTGAAATTTGCTGTATTTGTTGATTATTATATAATACAGAGATCTGGATGGGAACATCTTGTAGCAACCCGAGATAAAGATGTTGAAATTTAAAGGGAATGACGCATAGTCTATAGTGTGCATTCTTGTATATGGATGCTTTCAGACAGTGCAGGGCGTCCTTTAAACCGTCGGCGCCTGACTATACTTTAATATTTTGTCTTGAAATTTGCTGTATTTGTTGATTATTATATAATACAGAGATCTGGATGGGGACATCTTGTAGCAACCCGAGATAAAGATGTTGAAATTTAAAGGGAATGACGCATAGTCTATAGTGTGCATTCTTGTATATGGATGCTTTCAGACCCTGCAGGGCGTCCTTTAAAACGTCGGCGCCAGACTATACTTTAATATTTTGACTTGAAATTTGGTGTATTTGTTGATTATTATATAATACAGAGATCTGGATGGGGATATCTTGTAGCAACCTGAGATAAAGATGTTGAAATTTAAAGGGAATGACGCATAGTCTATTTAGTGTGCATTCTTGTATATGGATGATTTCAGACCGTGCAGGGCGTCCTTTAAACCGTCGGCGCCCGACTATACTTTAATATTTTGACTTGAAATTTTCTGTATTGTTGATTATTATATAATACAGAGATCTGGATGGGGACATCTTGTAGCAACCCGAGATAAAGATGTTAAAATTTAAAGAGAATGACGCATAGTCTATAGTGTGCATTCTTGTATATGGATGCATTCAGACCGTGCAGGGCGTCCTTTAAACCGTCGGCGCCCGACTATACTTTAATATTTTGACTTGAAATTTGCTGTATTTGTTGATTATTATATAATACAGAGATCTGGTTGGGGACATCTTGTAGCAACCTGAGATAAAGATGTTGAAATTTAAAGTGAATGACGCATAGTCTATATAGTGTGCATTCTTGTATATGGATGATTTCAGACCGTGCAGGGCGTCCTTTAAACCGTCGGCGCCCGACTATACTTTAATATTTTGACTTGAAATTTGCTGTATTTGTTGATTATTATATAATACAGAGATCTGGATGGGGACATCTTGTAGCAACCCGAGATAAAGATGTTGAAATTTAAAGGGAATGACGCATAGTCTATAGTGTGCATTCTTGTATATGGATGCTTTCAGACCGTGCAGGGCGTCCTTTAAACCGTCGGCGCTCGACTATACTTTAATATTTTGACTTGAAATTTTCTGTATTTGTTGATTATTATATAATACAGAGATATGGATGGGGACATCTTGTAGCAACCCGAGATAAAGATGTTAAAATTTAAAGGGAATGACGCATAGTCTATAGTGTGCATTCTTGTATATGGATGCTTTCAGACCGTGCAGGGCGTCCTTTAAACCGTCGGCGCCCGACTATACTTTAATATTTTGTCTTGAAATTTGCTGTATTTGTTGATTATTATATAATACAGAGATCTGGTTGGGGACATCTTGTAGCAACCTGAGATAAAGATGTTGAAATTTAAAGTGAATGACGCATAGTCTATATAGTGTGCATTCTTGTATATGGATGATTTCAGACCGTTCTTTAAAACGTCGGCGCCAGACTATACTTTAATATTTTGACTTGAAATTTGCTGTATTTGTTGATTATTATATAATACAGAGATCTGGACGGGGACATCTTGTAGCAACCTGAGATAAAGATGTTGAAATTTAAAGGGAATGACGCATAGTCTATAGTGTGCATTCTTGCATATGGATGCTTTCAGACCGCGTAGGGCGTCCTTTAAACCGTCGGCGCCCAACTATACTTAAATATTTTGACTTGAAATTTGCTGTATTTGTTGATTATTATATAATACAGAGATCTGGATGGGGACATCTTGTAGCAACCCGAGATAAAGATGTTGAAATTTAAAGGGAATGACGCATAGTCTATAGTGTGCATTCTTGTATATGGATGCTTTCAGACCGTGCAGGGCGTCCTTTAAACCGTCGGCGCCCGACTATACTTTAATATTTTGACTTGAAATTTGCTGTATTTGTTGATTATTATATAATACAGAGATCTGGATGGGGACATCTTGTAGCAACCCGAGATAAAGATATTGAAATTTAAAGGGAATGACGCATAGTCTATAGTGTGCATTCTTGTATATGGATGATTTCAGACCGTGCAGGGCGTCCTTTAAACCGTCGGCGCCTGACTATACTTTAATATTTTGTCTTGAAATTTGCTGTATTTGTTGATTATTATTTAATACAGAGATCTGGATGGGGACATCTTGTAGCAACCCGAGATAAAGATGTTGAAATTTAAAGGGAATGACGCATAGTCTATAGTGTGCATTATTGTATATGGATGCTTTCAGACCGTGCAGGGCGTCCTTTAAAACGTCGGCGCCAGACTATACTTTAATATTTTGACGTGAAATTTGCTGTATTTGTTGATTATTATATAATACAGAGATCTGGTTGGGGACATCTTGTAGCAACCTGAGATAAAGATGTTGAAATTTAAAGTGAATGACGCATAGTCTATATAGTGTGCATTCTTGTATATGGATGCTTTCAGACCGTGCAGGGCGTCCTTTAAACCGTCGGCGCCCGACTATACTTCAATATTTTGACTTGAAATTTGCTGTATTTGTTGATTATTATATAATACAGAGATCTGGTTGGGGACATCTTGTAGCAACCTGAGATAAAGATGTTGAAATTTAAAGTGAATGACGCATAGTCTATATAGTGTGCATGACTTGTATATGGATGATTTCAGACCGTGCAGGGCGTCCTTTAAACCGTCGGCGCCCGACTATACTTTAATATTTTGACTTGAAATTTGCTGTATTTGTTGATTATTATATAATACAGAGATCTGGATGGGGACATCTTGTAGCAACCCGAGATAAAGATGTTGAAATTTAAAGGGAATGACGCATAGTCTATAGTGTGCATTCTTGTATATGGATGCTTTCAGACCGTGCAGGGCGTCCTTTAAACCGTCGGCGCCCAACTATACTTAAATATTTTGACTTGAAATTTGCTGTATTTGTTGATTATTATATAATACAGAGATCTGGATGGGGACATCTTGTAGCAACCCGAGATAAAGATGTTGAAATTTAAAGGGAATGACGCATAGTCTATAGTGTGCATTCTTGTATATGGATGCTTTCAGACCGTGCAGGGCGTCCTTTAAACCGTCGGCGCCCGACTATACTTTAATATTTTGACTTGAAATTTGCTGTATTTGTTGATTATTATATAATACAGAGATCTGGATGGGGACATCTTGTAGCAACCCGAGATAAAGATATTGAAATTTAAAGAGAATGACGCATAGTCTATAGTGTGCATTCTTGTATATGGATGATTTCAGACCGTGCAGGGCGTCCTTTAAACCGTCGGCGCCTGACTATACTTTAATATTTTGTCTTGAAATTTGCTGTATTTGTTGATTATTATTTAATACAGAGATCTGGATGGGGACATCTTGTAGCAACCCGAGATAAAGATGTTGAAATTTAAAGGGAATGACGCATAGTCTATAGTGTGCATTATTGTATATGGATGCTTTCAGACCGTGCAGGGCGTCCTTTAAAACGTCGGCGCCAGACTATACTTTAATATTTTGACGTGAAATTTGCTGTATTTGTTGATTATTATATAATACAGAGATCTGGTTGGGGACATCTTGTAGCAACCTGAGATAAAGATGTTGAAATTTAAAGTGAATGACGCATAGTCTATATAGTGTGCATTCTTGTATATGGATGCTTTCAGACCGTGCAGGGCGTCCTTTAAACCGTCGGCGCCCGACTATACTTTAATATTTTGACTTGAAATTTGCTGTATTTGTTGATTATTATATAATACAGAGATCTGGTTGGGGACATCTTGTAGCAACCTGAGATAAAGATGTTGAAATTTAAAGTGAATGACGCATAGTCTATATAGTGTGCATTCTTGTATATGGATGATTTCAGACCGTGCAGGGCGTCCTTTAAACCGTCGGCGCCCGACTATACTTTAATATTTTGACTTGAAATTTACTGTATTTGTTGATTATTATATAATACAGAGATCTGGATGGGGACATCTTGTAGCAACCCGAGATAAAGATGTTGAAATTTAAAGGGAATGACGCATAGTCTATAGTGTGCATTCTTGCATATGGATGCTTTCAGACCGTGTAGGGCGTCCTTTAAACCGTCGGCGCCCAACTATACTTTAATATTTTGACTTGAAATTTGCTGTATTTGTTGATTATTATATAATACAGAGATCTGGATGGGGACATCTTGTAGCAACCCGAGATAAAGATGTTGAAATTTAAAGGGAATGACGCATAGTCTATAGTGTGCATTCTTGTATATGGATGCTTTCAGACCGTGCAGGGCGTCCTTTAAACCGTCGGCGCCCGACTATACTTTAATATTTTGACTTGAAATTTGCTGTATTTGTTGATTATTATATAATACAGAGATCTGGATGGGGACATCTTGTAGCAACCCGAGATAAAGATGTTGAAATTTAAAGGGAATGACGCATAGTCTATAGTGTGCATTCTTGTATATGGATGCTTTCAGACCGTGCAGGGCGTCCTTTAAACCGTCGGCGCCCAACTATACTTAAATATTTTGACTTGAAATTTGCTGTATTTGTTGATTATTATATAATACAGAGATCTGGATGGGGACATCTTGTAGCAACCCGAGATAAAGATGTTGAAATTTAAAGGGAATGACGCATAGTCTATAGTGTGCATTCTTGTATATGGATGCTTTCAGACCGTGCAGGGCGTCCTTTAAACCGTCGGCGCCCGACTATACTTTAATATTTTGACTTGAAATTTGCTGTATTTGTTGATTATTATATAATACAGAGATCTGGATGGGGACATCTTGTAGCAACCCGAGATAAAGATATTGAAATTTAAAGAGAATGACGCATAGTCTATAGTGTGCATTCTTGTATATGGATGATTTCAGACCGTGCAGGGCGTCCTTTAAACCGTCGGCGCCTGACTATACTTTAATATTTTGTCTTGAAATTTGCTGTATTTGTTGATTATTATTTAATACAGAGATCTGGATGGGGACATCTTGTAGCAACCCGAGATAAAGATGTTGAAATTTAAAGGGAATGACGCATAGTCTATAGTGTGCATTATTGTATATGGATGCTTTCAGACCGTGCAGGGCGTCCTTTAAAACGTCGGCGCCAGACTATACTTTAATATTTTGACGTGAAATTTGCTGTATTTGTTGATTATTATATAATACAGAGATCTGGTTGGGGACATCTTGTAGCAACCTGAGATAAAGATGTTGAAATTTAAAGTGAATGACGCATAGTCTATATAGTGTGCATTCTTGTATATGGATGCTTTCAGACCGTGCAGGGCGTCCTTTAAACCGTCGGCGCCCGACTATACTTTAATATTTTGACTTGAAATTTGCTGTATTTGTTGATTATTATATAATACAGAGATCTGGTTGGGGACATCTTGTAGCAACCTGAGATAAAGATGTTGAAATTTAAAGTGAATGACGCATAGTCTATATAGTGTGCATTCTTGTATATGGATGATTTCAGACCGTGCAGGGCGTCCTTTAAACCGTCGGCGCCCGACTATACTTTAATATTTTGACTTGAAATTTACTGTATTTGTTGATTATTATATAATACAGAGATCTGGATGGGGACATCTTGTAGCAACCCGAGATAAAGATGTTGAAATTTAAAGGGAATGACGCATAGTCTATAGTGTGCATTCTTGCATATGGATGCTTTCAGACCGTGTAGGGCGTCCTTTAAACCGTCGGCGCCCAACTATACTTAAATATTTTGACTTGAAATTTGCTGTATTTGTTGATTATTATATAATACAGAGATCTGGATGGGGACATCTTGTAGCAACCCGAGATAAAGATGTTGAAATTTAAAGGGAATGACGCATAGTCTATAGTGTGCATTCTTGTATATGGATGCTTTCAGACCGTGCAGGGCGTCCTTTAAACCGTCGGCGCCCGACTATACTTTAATATTTTGACTTGAAATTTGCTGTATTTGTTGATTATTATATAATACAGAGATCTGGATGGGGACATCTTGTAGCAACCCGAGATAAAGATATTGAAATTTAAAGGGAATGACGCATAGTCTATAGTGTGCATTCTTGTATATGGATGATTTCAGACCGTGCAGGGCGTCCTTTAAACCGTCGGCGCCTGACTATACTTTAATATTTTGTCTTGAAATTTGCTGTATTTGTTGATTATTATTTAATACAGAGATCTGGATGGGGACATCTTGTAGCAACCCGAGATAAAGATGTTGAAATTTAAAGGGAATGACGCATAGTCTATAGTGTGCATTATTGTATATGGATGCTTTCAGACCGTGCAGGGCGTCCTTTAAAACGTCGGCGCCAGACTATACTTTAATATTTTGACGTGAAATTTGCTGTATTTGTTGATTATTATATAATACAGAGATCTGGTTGGGGACATCTTGTAGCAACCTGAGATAAAGATGTTGAAATTTAAAGTGAATGACGCATAGTCTATATAGTGTGCATTCATGTATATGGATGCTTCCAGACCGTGCAGGGCGTCCTTTAAACCGTCGGCGCCCGACTATACTTCAATATTTTGACTTGAAATTTGCTGTATTTGTTGATTATTATATAATACAGAGATCTGGTTGGGGACATCTTGTAGCAACCTGAGATAAAGATGTTGAAATTTAAAGTGAATGACGCATAGTCTATATAGTGTGCATGACTTGTATATGGATGATTTCAGACCGTGCAGGGCGTCCTTTAAACCGTCGGCGCCCGACTATACTTTAATATTTTGACTTGAAATTTGCTGTATTTGTTGATTATTATATAATACAGAGATCTGGATGGGGACATCTTGTAGCAACCCGAGATAAAGATGTTGAAATTTAAAGGGAATGACGCATAGTCTATAGTGTGCATTCTTGTATATGGATGCTTTCAGAACGTGCAGGGCGTCCATTAAACCGTCGGCGCCCGACTATACTTTAATATTTTGACTTGAAATTTGCTGTATTTGTTGATTATTATATAATACAGAGATCTGGATTGGAACATCTTGTAGCAACCCGAGATAAAGATGTTGAAATTTAAAGGGAATGACGCATAGTCTATAGTGTGCATTCTTGTATATGGATGATTTCAGAACGTGCAGGGCGTCCTTTAAACCGTCGGCGCCCGACTATACTTTAATATTTTGACTTGAAATTTTCTGTATTGTTGATTATTATATAATACAGAGATCTGGATGGGGACATCTTGTAGCAACCCGAGATAAAGATGTTGAAATTTAAAGGGAATGACGCATAGTCTATAGTGTGCATTCTTGTATATGGATGCTTTCAGACCGTGCAGGGTGTCCTTTAAACCGTCGGCGCCCGACTATACTTTAATATTTTGACTTGAAATTTTCTGTATTTGTTGATTATTATATAATACAGAGATATGGATGGGGACATCTTGTAGCAACCCGAGATAAAGATGTTAAAATTTAAAGGGAATGACGCATAGTCTATATAGTGTGCATGACTTGTATATGGATGATTTCAGACCGTGCAGGGCGTCCTTTAAACCGTCGGCGCCCGACTATACTTTAATATTTTGACTTGAAATTTGCTGTATTTGTTGATTATTATATAATACAGAGATCTGGATGGGGACATCTTGTAGCAACCCGAGATAAAGATGTTGAAATTTAAAGGGAATGACGCATAGTCTATAGTGTGCATTCTTGTATATGGATGCTTTCAGAACGTGCAGGGCGTCCATTAAACCGTCGGCGCCCGACTATACTTTAATATTTTGACTTGAAATTTGCTGTATTTGTTGATTATTATATAATACAGAGATCTGGATTGGAACATCTTGTAGCAACCCGAGATAAAGATGTTGAAATTTAAAGGGAATGACGCATAGTCTATAGTGTGCATTCTTGTATATGGATGATTTCAGAACGTGCAGGGCGTCCTTTAAACCGTCGGCGCCCGACTATACTTTAATATTTTGACTTGAAATTTTCTGTATTGTTGATTATTATATAATACAGAGATCTGGATGGGGACATCTTGTAGCAACCCGAGATAAAGATGTTGAAATTTAAAGGGAATGACGCATAGTCTATAGTGTGCATTCTTGTATATGGATGCTTTCAGACCGTGCAGGGTGTCCTTTAAACCGTCGGCGCCCGACTATACTTTAATATTTTGACTTGAAATTTTCTGTATTTGTTGATTATTATATAATACAGAGATATGGATGGGGACATCTTGTAGCAACCCGAGATAAAGATGTTAAAATTTAAAGGGAATGACGCATAGTCTATAGTGTGCATTCTTGTATATGGATGCTTTCAGACCGTGCAGGGCGTCCTTTAAACCGTCGGCGCCCGACTATACTTTAATATTTTGACTTGAAATTTGCTGCATTTGTTGATTATTATATAATACAGAGATCTGGTTGGGGACATCTTGTAGCAACCTGAGATAAAGATGTTGAAATTTAAAGTGAATGACGCATAGTCTATATAGTGTGCATTCTTGTATATGGATGATTTCAGACCGTTCTTTAAAACGTCGGCACCCGACTATACTTCAATATTTTGACTTGAAATTTGCTGTATTTGTTGATTATTATATAATACAGAGATTTGGTTGGGGACATCTTGTAGCAACCTGAGATAAAGATGTTGAAATTTAAAGGGAATGACGCATAGTCTATAGCGTGCATTCTTGCATATGGATGCTTTCAGACCGTGTAGGGCGTCCTTTAAACCGTCGGCGCCCAACTATACTTAAATATTTTGACTTGAAATTTGCTGTATTTGTTGATTATTATATAATACAGAGATCTGGATGGGGACATCTTGTAGCAACCCGAGATAAAGATGTTGAAATTTAAAGGGAATGACGCATAGTCTATAGTGTGCATTCTTGTATATGGATGCTTTCAGACCGTGCAGGGCGTCCTTTAAACCGTCGGCGCCCGACTATACTTTAATATTTTGACTTGAAATTTGCTGTATTTGTTGATTATTATTTAATACAGAGATCTGGATGGGGACATCTTGTAGCAATCCGAGATAAAGATGTTGAAATTTAAAGGGAATGACGCATAGTCTATAGTGTGCATTATTGTATATGGATGCTTTCAGACCGTGCAGGGCGTCCTTTAAAACGTCGGCGCCAGACTATACTTTAATATTTTGACGTGAAATTTGCTGTATTTGTTGATTATTATATAATACAGAGATCTGGTTGGGGACATCTTGTAGCAACCTGAGATAAAGATGTTGAAATTTAAAGTGAATGACGCATAGTCTATATAGTGTGCATTCTTGTATATGGATGATTTCAGACCGTGCAGGGCGTCCTTTAAACCGTCGGCGCTCGACTATACTTTAATATTTTGACTTGAAATTTTCTGTATTTGTTGATTATTATATAATACAGAGATCTGGTTGGGGACATCTTGTAGCAACCTGAGATAAAGATGTTGAAATTTAAAGTGAATGACGCATAGTCTATATAGTGTGCATTCTTGTATATGGATGATTTCAGACCGTGCAGGGCGTCCTTTAAACCGTCGGCGCCTGACTATACTTTAATATTTTGTCTTGAAATTTGCTGTATTTGTTTATTATTATATAATACAGAGATCTGGATGGGGACATCTTGTAGCAACCCGAAATAAAGATGTTGAAATTTAAAGGGAATGACACATAGTCTATAGTGTGCATTCTTGTATATGGATGCTTTCAGACCGTGCAGGGCGTCCTTTAAAACGTCGGCGCCAGACTATACTTTAATATTTTGACTTGAAATTTGCTGTATTTGTTGATTATTATATAATACAGAGATCTGGTTGGGGACATCTTGTAGCAACCCGAGATAAAGATGTTGAAATTTAAAGTGAATGACGCATAGTCTATACAGGGTGGCCCACAAATAACGGAACGGGGTACTTGCCATACTAAAGACTCATGATGCCCGCCATACTGCATCGAGTAACGGTCAACAGTGCGCCATTGTGAGTGTGCGTTCAGCTGTGCATAGAGAAGAAAGGGTACTAACAATGGCGCACGCATTGAACGTTACTAGTTGCTATGACGGGCATCATGTGCCTTCATTATAGCAAGCACCCCCGTTCCGTTATTTCTGGGCCACCGTGTATAGTGTGCATTCTTGTATATGGATGATTTCAGACCGTGCAGGGCGTCCTTTAAACCGTCGGCGCCCGACTATACTTTAATATTTTGACTTGAAATTTGCTGTATTTGTTGATTATTATATAATACAGAGATCTGGATGGGGACATCTTGTAGCAACCCGAGATAAAGATGTTAAAATTTAAAGGGAATGACGCATAGTCTATAGTGTGCATTCTTGTATATGGATCCTTTCAGACCGTGCAGGGCGTCCTTTAAACCGTCGGCGCCCGACTATACTTTAATATTTTGACTTGAAATTTGCTGTATTTGTTGATTATTATATAATACAGAGATCTGGTTGGGGACATCTTGTAGCAACCCGAGATAAAGATGTTGAAATTTAAAGGGAATGACGCATAGTATATAGTGTGCATTCTTGTATATGGATGCTTTCAGACCGTGCAGGGCGTCCTTTAAACCGTCGGCGCCCGACTATACTTTAATATTTTGACTTGAAATTTGCTGTATTTGTTGATTATTATATAATACAGAGATCTGGATGGGGACATCTTGTAGCAACCCGAGATAAAGATGTTGAAATTTAAAGGGAATGACGCATAGTCTATAGTGTGCATTCTTGTATATGGATGCTTTCAGACCGTGCAGGGCGTCCTTTAAACCGTCGGCGCCTGACTATACTTTAATATTTTGTCTTGAAATTTGCTGTATTTGTTGATTATTATATAATACAGATATCTGGATGGGGACATCTTGTAGCAACCCGAGATAAAGATGTTGAAATTTAAAGGGAATGACGCATAGTCTATAGTGTGCATTCTTGTATATGGATGATTTCAGACCGTGCAGGGCGTCCTTTAAACCGTCGGCGCCCGACTATACTTTAATATTTTGACTTGAAATTTTCTGTATTTGTTGATTATTATATAATACAGAGATCTGGATGGGGACATCTTGTAGCAACCCGAGATAAAGATGTTGAAATTTAAAGTGAATGACGCATAGTCTATATAGTGTGCATTCTTGTATATGGATGATTTCAGACCGTGCAGGGCGTCCTTTAAACCGTCGGCGCCCGACTATACTTTAATATTTTGACTTGAAATTTGCTGTATTTGTTGATTATTATATAATACAGAGATCTGGATGGGGACATCTTGTAGCAACCCGAGATAAAGATGTTGAAATTTAAAGGGAATGACGCATAGTCTATAGTGTGCATTCTTGTATATGGATGCTTTCAGACCGTGCAGGGCGTCCTTTAAACCGTCGGCGCTCGACTATACTTTAATATTTTGACTTGAAATTTTCTGTATTTGTTGATTATTATATAATACAGAGATATGGATGGGGACATCTTGTAGCAACCCGAGATAAAGATGTTAAAATTTAAAGGGAATGACGCATAGTCTATAGTGTGCATTCTTGTATATGGATGCTTTCAGACCGTGCAGGGCGTCCTTTAAACCGTCGGCGCCCGACTATACTTTAATATTTTGTCTTGAAATTTGCTGTATTTGTTGATTATTATATAATACAGAGATCTGGTTGGGGACATCTTGTAGCAACCTGAGATAAAGATGTTGAAATTTAAAGTGAATGACGCATAGTCTATATAGTGTGCATTCTTGTATATGGATGATTTCAGACCGTTCTTTAAAACGTCGGCGCCAGACTATACTTTAATATTTTGACTTGAAATTTGCTGTATTTGTTGATTATTATATAATACAGAGATCTGGACGGGGACATCTTGTAGCAACCTGAGATAAAGATGTTGAAATTTAAAGGGAATGACGCATAGTCTATAGTGTGCATTCTTGCATATGGATGCTTTCAGACCGCGTAGGGCGTCCTTTAAACCGTCGGCGCCCAACTATACTTAAATATTTTGACTTGAAATTTGCTGTATTTGTTGATTATTATATAATACAGAGATCTGGATGGGGACATCTTGTAGCAACCCGAGATAAAGATGTTGAAATTTAAAGGGAATGACGCATAGTCTATAGTGTGCATTCTTGTATATGGATGCTTTCAGACCGTGCAGGGCGTCCTTTAAACCGTCGGCGCCCGACTATACTTTAATATTTTGACTTGAAATTTGCTGTATTTGTTGATTATTATATAATACAGAGATCTGGATGGGGACATCTTGTAGCAACCCGAGATAAAGATATTGAAATTTAAAGGGAATGACGCATAGTCTATAGTGTGCATTCTTGTATATGGATGATTTCAGACCGTGCAGGGCGTCCTTTAAACCGTCGGCGCCTGACTATACTTTAATATTTTGTCTTGAAATTTGCTGTATTTGTTGATTATTATTTAATACAGAGATCTGGATGGGGACATCTTGTAGCAACCCGAGATAAAGATGTTGAAATTTAAAGGGAATGACGCATAGTCTATAGTGTGCATTATTGTATATGGATGCTTTCAGACCGTGCAGGGCGTCCTTTAAAACGTCGGCGCCAGACTATACTTTAATATTTTGACGTGAAATTTGCTGTATTTGTTGATTATTATATAATACAGAGATCTGGTTGGGGACATCTTGTAGCAACCTGAGATAAAGATGTTGAAATTTAAAGTGAATGACGCATAGTCTATATAGTGTGCATTCTTGTATATGGATGCTTTCAGACCGTGCAGGGCGTCCTTTAAACCGTCGGCGCCCGACTATACTTCAATATTTTGACTTGAAATTTGCTGTATTTGTTGATTATTATATAATACAGAGATCTGGTTGGGGACATCTTGTAGCAACCTGAGATAAAGATGTTGAAATTTAAAGTGAATGACGCATAGTCTATATAGTGTGCATGACTTGTATATGGATGATTTCAGACCGTGCAGGGCGTCCTTTAAACCGTCGGCGCCCGACTATACTTTAATATTTTGACTTGAAATTTGCTGTATTTGTTGATTATTATATAATACAGAGATCTGGATGGGGACATCTTGTAGCAACCCGAGATAAAGATGTTGAAATTTAAAGGGAATGACGCATAGTCTATAGTGTGCATTCTTGTATATGGATGCTTTCAGAACGTGCAGGGCGTCCATTAAACCGTCGGCGCCCGACTATACTTTAATATTTTGACTTGAAATTTGCTGTATTTGTTGATTATTATATAATACAGAGATCTGGATGGGAACATCTTGTAGCAACCCGAGATAAAGATGTTGAAATTTAAAGGGAATGACGCATAGTCTATAGTGTGCATTCTTGTATATGGATGCTTTCAGACCGTGCAGGGCGTCCTTTAAACCGTCGGCGCCCAACTATACTTAAATATTTTGACTTGAAATTTGCTGTATTTGTTGATTATTATATAATACAGAGATCTGGATGGGGACATCTTGTAGCAACCCGAGATAAAGATGTTGAAATTTAAAGGGAATGACGCATAGTCTATAGTGTGCATTCTTGTATATGGATGCTTTCAGACCGTGCAGGGCGTCCTTTAAACCGTCGGCGCCCGACTATACTTTAATATTTTGACTTGAAATTTGCTGTATTTGTTGATTATTATATAATACAGAGATCTGGATGGGGACATCTTGTAGCAACCCGAGATAAAGATATTGAAATTTAAAGAGAATGACGCATAGTCTATAGTGTGCATTCTTGTATATGGATGATTTCAGACCGTGCAGGGCGTCCTTTAAACCGTCGGCGCCTGACTATACTTTAATATTTTGTCTTGAAATTTGCTGTATTTGTTGATTATTATTTAATACAGAGATCTGGATGGGGACATCTTGTAGCAACCCGAGATAAAGATGTTGAAATTTAAAGGGAATGACGCATAGTCTATAGTGTGCATTATTGTATATGGATGCTTTCAGACCGTGCAGGGCGTCCTTTAAAACGTCGGCGCCAGACTATACTTTAATATTTTGACGTGAAATTTGCTGTATTTGTTGATTATTATATAATACAGAGATCTGGTTGGGGACATCTTGTAGCAACCTGAGATAAAGATGTTGAAATTTAAAGTGAATGACGCATAGTCTATATAGTGTGCATTCTTGTATATGGATGCTTTCAGACCGTGCAGGGCGTCCTTTAAACCGTCGGCGCCCGACTATACTTTAATATTTTGACTTGAAATTTGCTGTATTTGTTGATTATTATATAATACAGAGATCTGGTTGGGGACATCTTGTAGCAACCTGAGATAAAGATGTTGAAATTTAAAGTGAATGACGCATAGTCTATATAGTGTGCATTCTTGTATATGGATGATTTCAGACCGTGCAGGGCGTCCTTTAAACCGTCGGCGCCCGACTATACTTTAATATTTTGACTTGAAATTTACTGTATTTGTTGATTATTATATAATACAGAGATCTGGATGGGGACATCTTGTAGCAACCCGAGATAAAGATGTTGAAATTTAAAGGGAATGACGCATAGTCTATAGTGTGCATTCTTGCATATGGATGCTTTCAGACCGTGTAGGGCGTCCTTTAAACCGTCGGCGCCCAACTATACTTTAATATTTTGACTTGAAATTTGCTGTATTTGTTGATTATTATATAATACAGAGATCTGGATGGGGACATCTTGTAGCAACCCGAGATAAAGATGTTGAAATTTAAAGGGAATGACGCATAGTCTATAGTGTGCATTCTTGTATATGGATGCTTTCAGACCGTGCAGGGCGTCCTTTAAACCGTCGGCGCCCGACTATACTTTAATATTTTGACTTGAAATTTGCTGTATTTGTTGATTATTATATAATACAGAGATCTGGATGGGGACATCTTGTAGCAACCCGAGATAAAGATGTTGAAATTTAAAGGGAATGACGCATAGTCTATAGTGTGCATTCTTGTATATGGATGCTTTCAGACCGTGCAGGGCGTCCTTTAAACCGTCGGCGCCCAACTATACTTAAATATTTTGACTTGAAATTTGCTGTATTTGTTGATTATTATATAATACAGAGATCTGGATGGGGACATCTTGTAGCAACCCGAGATAAAGATGTTGAAATTTAAAGGGAATGACGCATAGTCTATAGTGTGCATTCTTGTATATGGATGCTTTCAGACCGTGCAGGGCGTCCTTTAAACCGTCGGCGCCCGACTATACTTTAATATTTTGACTTGAAATTTGCTGTATTTGTTGATTATTATATAATACAGAGATCTGGATGGGGACATCTTGTAGCAACCCGAGATAAAGATATTGAAATTTAAAGAGAATGACGCATAGTCTATAGTGTGCATTCTTGTATATGGATGATTTCAGACCGTGCAGGGCGTCCTTTAAACCGTCGGCGCCTGACTATACTTTAATATTTTGTCTTGAAATTTGCTGTATTTGTTGATTATTATTTAATACAGAGATCTGGATGGGGACATCTTGTAGCAACCCGAGATAAAGATGTTGAAATTTAAAGGGAATGACGCATAGTCTATAGTGTGCATTATTGTATATGGATGCTTTCAGACCGTGCAGGGCGTCCTTTAAAACGTCGGCGCCAGACTATACTTTAATATTTTGACGTGAAATTTGCTGTATTTGTTGATTATTATATAATACAGAGATCTGGTTGGGGACATCTTGTAGCAACCTGAGATAAAGATGTTGAAATTTAAAGTGAATGACGCATAGTCTATATAGTGTGCATTCTTGTATATGGATGCTTTCAGACCGTGCAGGGCGTCCTTTAAACCGTCGGCGCCCGACTATACTTTAATATTTTGACTTGAAATTTGCTGTATTTGTTGATTATTATATAATACAGAGATCTGGTTGGGGACATCTTGTAGCAACCTGAGATAAAGATGTTGAAATTTAAAGTGAAAGACGCATAGTCTATATAGTGTGCATTCTTGTATATGGATGATTTCAGACCGTGCAGGGCGTCCTTTAAACCGTCGGCGCCCGACTATACTTTAATATTTTGACTTGAAATTTACTGTATTTGTTGATTATTATATAATACAGAGATCTGGATGGGGACATCTTGTAGCAACCCGAGATAAAGATGTTGAAATTTAAAGGGAATGACGCATAGTCTATAGTGTGCATTCTTGCATATGGATGCTTTCAGACCGTGTAGGGCGTCCTTTAAACCGTCGGCGCCCAACTATACTTAAATATTTTGACTTGAAATTTGCTGTATTTGTTGATTATTATATAATACAGAGATCTGGATGGGGACATCTTGTAGCAACCCGAGATAAAGATGTTGAAATTTAAAGGGAATGACGCATAGTCTATAGTGTGCATTCTTGTATATGGATGCTTTCAGACCGTGCAGGGCGTCCTTTAAACCGTCGGCGCCCGACTATACTTTAATATTTTGACTTGAAATTTGCTGTATTTGTTGATTATTATATAATACAGAGATCTGGATGGGGACATCTTGTAGCAACCCGAGATAAAGATATTGAAATTTAAAGGGAATGACGCATAGTCTATAGTGTGCATTCTTGTATATGGATGATTTCAGACCGTGCAGGGCGTCCTTTAAACCGTCGGCGCCTGACTATACTTTAATATTTTGTCTTGAAATTTGCTGTATTTGTTGATTATTATTTAATACAGAGATCTGGATGGGGACATCTTGTAGCAACCCGAGATAAAGATGTTGAAATTTAAAGGGAATGACGCATAGTCTATAGTGTGCATTATTGTATATGGATGCTTTCAGACCGTGCAGGGCGTCCTTTAAAACGTCGGCGCCAGACTATACTTTAATATTTTGACGTGAAATTTGCTGTATTTGTTGATTATTATATAATACAGAGATCTGGTTGGGGACATCTTGTAGCAACCTGAGATAAAGATGTTGAAATTTAAAGTGAATGACGCATAGTCTATATAGTGTGCATTCATGTATATGGATGCTTCCAGACCGTGCAGGGCGTCCTTTAAACCGTCGGCGCCCGACTATACTTCAATATTTTGACTTGAAATTTGCTGTATTTGTTGATTATTATATAATACAGAGATCTGGTTGGGGACATCTTGTAGCAACCTGAGATAAAGATGTTGAAATTTAAAGTGAATGACGCATAGTCTATATAGTGTGCATGACTTGTATATGGATGATTTCAGACCGTGCAGGGCGTCCTTTAAACCGTCGGCGCCCGACTATACTTTAATATTTTGACTTGAAATTTGCTGTATTTGTTGATTATTATATAATACAGAGATCTGGATGGGGACATCTTGTAGCAACCCGAGATAAAGATGTTGAAATTTAAAGGGAATGACGCATAGTCTATAGTGTGCATTCTTGTATATGGATGCTTTCAGAACGTGCAGGGCGTCCATTAAACCGTCGGCGCCCGACTATACTTTAATATTTTGACTTGAAATTTGCTGTATTTGTTGATTATTATATAATACAGAGATCTGGATTGGAACATCTTGTAGCAACCCGAGATAAAGATGTTGAAATTTAAAGGGAATGACGCATAGTCTATAGTGTGCATTCTTGTATATGGATGATTTCAGAACGTGCAGGGCGTCCTTTAAACCGTCGGCGCCCGACTATACTTTAATATTTTGACTTGAAATTTTCTGTATTGTTGATTATTATATAATACAGAGATCTGGATGGGGACATCTTGTAGCAACCCGAGATAAAGATGTTGAAATTTAAAGGGAATGACGCATAGTCTATAGTGTGCATTCTTGTATATGGATGCTTTCAGACCGTGCAGGGTGTCCTTTAAACCGTCGGCGCCCGACTATACTTTAATATTTTGACTTGAAATTTTCTGTATTTGTTGATTATTATATAATACAGAGATATGGATGGGGACATCTTGTAGCAACCCGAGATAAAGATGTTAAAATTTAAAGGGAATGACGCATAGTCTATATAGTGTGCATGACTTGTATATGGATGATTTCAGACCGTGCAGGGCGTCCTTTAAACCGTCGGCGCCCGACTATACTTTAATATTTTGACTTGAAATTTGCTGTATTTGTTGATTATTATATAATACAGAGATCTGGATGGGGACATCTTGTAGCAACCCGAGATAAAGATGTTGAAATTTAAAGGGAATGACGCATAGTCTATAGTGTGCATTCTTGTATATGGATGCTTTCAGAACGTGCAGGGCGTCCATTAAACCGTCGGCGCCCGACTATACTTTAATATTTTGACTTGAAATTTGCTGTATTTGTTGATTTTTATATAATACAGAGATCTGGATTGGAACATCTTGTAGCAACCCGAGATAAAGATGTTGAAATTTAAAGGGAATGACGCATAGTCTATAGTGTGCATTCTTGTATATGGATGATTTCAGAACGTGCAGGGCGTCCTTTAAACCGTCGGCGCCCGACTATACTTTAATATTTTGACTTGAAATTTTCTGTATTGTTGATTATTATATAATACAGAGATCTGGATGGGGACATCTTGTAGCAACCCGAGATAAAGATGTTGAAATTTAAAGGGAATGACGCATAGTCTATAGTGTGCATTCTTGTATATGGATGCTTTCAGACCGTGCAGGGTGTCCTTTAAACCGTCGGCGCCCGACTATACTTTAATATTTTGACTTGAAATTTTCTGTATTTGTTGATTATTATATAATACAGAGATATGGATGGGGACATCTTGTAGCAACCCGAGATAAAGATGTTAAAATTTAAAGGGAATGACGCATAGTCTATAGTGTGCATTCTTGTATATGGATGCTTTCAGACCGTGCAGGGCGTCCTTTAAACCGTCGGCGCCCGACTATACTTTAATATTTTGACTTGAAATTTGCTGCATTTGTTGATTATTATATAATACAGAGATCTGGTTGGGGACATCTTGTAGCAACCTGAGATAAAGATGTTGAAATTTAAAGTGAATGACGCATAGTCTATATAGTGTGCATTCTTGTATATGGATGATTTCAGACCGTTCTTTAAAACGTCGGCACCCGACTATACTTCAATATTTTGACTTGAAATTTGCTGTATTTGTTGATTATTATATAATACAGAGATTTGGTTGGGGACATCTTGTAGCAACCTGAGATAAAGATGTTGAAATTTAAAGGGAATGACGCATAGTCTATAGCGTGCATTCTTGCATATGGATGCTTTCAGACCGTGTAGGGCGTCCTTTAAACCGTCGGCGCCCAACTATACTTAAATATTTTGACTTGAAATTTGCTGTATTTGTTGATTATTATATAATACAGAGATCTGGATGGGGACATCTTGTAGCAACCCGAGATAAAGATGTTGAAATTTAAAGGGAATGACGCATAGTCTATAGTGTGCATTCTTGTATATGGATGCTTTCAGACCGTGCAGGGCGTCCTTTAAACCGTCGGCGCCCGACTATACTTTAATATTTTGACTTGAAATTTGCTGTATTTGTTGATTATTATTTAATACAGAGATCTGGATGGGGACATCTTGTAGCAATCCGAGATAAAGATGTTGAAATTTAAAGGGAATGACGCATAGTCTATAGTGTGCATTATTGTATATGGATGCTTTCAGACCGTGCAGGGCGTCCTTTAAAACGTCGGCGCCAGACTATACTTTAATATTTTGACGTGAAATTTGCTGTATTTGTTGATTATTATATAATACAGAGATCTGGTTGGGGACATCTTGTAGCAACCTGAGATAAAGATGTTGAAATTTAAAGTGAATGACGCATAGTCTATATAGTGTGCATTCTTGTATATGGATGATTTCAGACCGTGCAGGGCGTCCTTTAAACCGTCGGCGCCCGACTATACTTTAATATTTTGACTTGAAATTTTCTGTATTTGTTGATTATTATATAATACAGAGATCTGGTTGGGGACATCTTGTAGCAACCTGAGATAAAGATGTTGAAATTTAAAGTGAATGACGCATAGTCTATATAGTGTGCATTCTTGTATATGGATGATTTCAGACCGTGCAGGGCGTCCTTTAAACCGTCGGCGCCTGACTATACTTTAATATTTTGTCTTGAAATTTGCTGTATTTGTTTATTATTATATAATACAGAGATCTGGATGGGGACATCTTGTAGCAACCCGAAATAAAGATGTTGAAATTTAAAGGGAATGACACATAGTCTATAGTGTGCATTCTTGTATATGGATGCTTTCAGACCGTGCAGGGCGTCCTTTAAAACGTCGGCGCCAGACTATACTTTAATATTTTGACTTGAAATTTGCTGTATTTGTTGATTATTATATAATACAGAGATCTGGTTGGGGACATCTTGTAGCAACCCGAGATAAAGATGTTGAAATTTAAAGTGAATGACGCATAGTCTATACAGGGTGGCCCACAAATAACGGAACGGGGTACTTGCCATACTAAAGACTCATGATGCCCGCCATACTGCATCGAGTAACGGTCAACAGTGCGCCATTGTGAGTGTGCGTTCAGCTGTGCATAGAGAAGAAAGGGTACTAACAATGGCGCACGCATTGAACGTTACTAGTTGCTATGACGGGCATCATGTGCCTTCATTATAGCAAGCACCCCCGTTCCGTTATTTCTGGGCCACCGTGTATAGTGTGCATTCTTGTATATGGATGATTTCAGACCGTGCAGGGCGTCCTTTAAACCGTCGGCGCCCGACTATACTTTAATATTTTGACTTGAAATTTGCTGTATTTGTTGATTATTATATAATACAGAGATCTGGATGGGGACATCTTGTAGCAACCCGAGATAAAGATGTTAAAATTTAAAGGGAATGACGCATAGTCTATAGTGTGCATTCTTGTATATGGATCCTTTCAGACCGTGCAGGGCGTCCTTTAAACCGTCGGCGCCCGACTATACTTTAATATTTTGACTTGAAATTTGCTGTATTTGTTGATTATTATATAATACAGAGATCTGGTTGGGGACATCTTGTAGCAACCCGAGATAAAGATGTTGAAATTTAAAGGGAATGACGCATAGTATATAGTGTGCATTCTTGTATATGGATGCTTTCAGACCGTGCAGGGCGTCCTTTAAACCGTCGGCGCCCGACTATACTTTAATATTTTGACTTGAAATTTGCTGTATTTGTTGATTATTATATAATACAGAGATCTGGATGGGGACATCTTGTAGCAACCCGAGATAAAGATGTTGAAATTTAAAGGGAATGACGCATAGTCTATAGTGTGCATTCTTGTATATGGATGCTTTCAGACCGTGCAGGGCGTCCTTTAAACCGTCGGCGCCTGACTATACTTTAATATTTTGTCTTGAAATTTGCTGTATTTGTTGATTATTATATAATACAGATATCTGGATGGGGACATCTTGTAGCAACCCGAGATAAAGATGTTGAAATTTAAAGGGAATGACGCATAGTCTATAGTGTGCATTCTTGTATATGGATGATTTCAGACCGTGCAGGGCGTCCTTTAAACCGTCGGCGCCCGACTATACTTTAATATTTTGACTTGAAATTTTCTGTATTTGTTGATTATTATATAATACAGAGATCTGGATGGGGACATCTTGTAGCAACCCGAGATAAAGATGTTGAAATTTAAAGGGAATGACGCATAGTCTATAGTGTGCATTCTTGTATATGGATGCTTTCAGACCGTGCAGGGCGTCCTTTAAACCGTCGGCACCCGACTATACTTCAATATTTTGACTTGAAATTTGCTGTATTTGTTGATTATTATATAATACAGAGATTTGGTTGGGGACATCTTGTAGCAACCTGAGATAAAGATGTTGAAATTTAAAGGGAATGACGCATAGTCTATAGCGTGCATTCTTGCATATGGATGCTTTCAGACCGTGTAGGGCGTCCTTTAAACCGTCGGCGCCCAACTATACTTAAATATTTTGACTTGAAATTTGCTGTATTTGTTGATTATTATATAATACAGAGATCTGGATGGGGACATCTTGTAGCAACCCGAGATAAAGATGTTGAAATTTAAAGGGAATGACGCATAGTCTATAGTGTGCATTCTTGTATATGGATGCTTTCAGACCGTGCAGGGCGTCCTTTAAACCGTCGGCGCCCGACTATACTTTAATATTTTGACTTGAAATTTGCTGTATTTGTTGATTATTATATAATACAGAGATCTGGATGGGGACATCTTGTAGCAACCCGAGATAAAGATATTGAAATTTAAAGGGAATGACGCATAGTCTGTAGTGTGCATTCTTGTATATGGATGATTTCAGACCGTGCAGGGCGTCCTTTAAACCGTCGGCGCCTGACTATACTTTAATATTTTGTCTTGAAATTTGCTGTATTTGTTGATTATTATTTAATACAGAGATCTGGATGGGGACATCTTGTAGCAATCCGAGATAAAGATGTTGAAATTTAAAGGGAATGACGCATAGTCTATAGTGTGCATTATTGTATATGGATGCTTTCAGACCGTGCAGGGCGTCCTTTAAAACGTCGGCGCCAGACTATACTTTAATATTTTGACGTGAAATTTGCTGTATTTGTTGATTATTATATAATACAGAGATCTGGTTGGGGACATCTTGTAGCAACCTGAGATAAAGATGTTGAAATTTAAAGTGAATGACGCATAGTCTATATAGTGTGCATTCTTGTATATGGATGATTTCAGACCGTGCAGGGCGTCCTTTAAACCGTCGGCGCCCGACTATACTTTAATATTTTGACTTGAAATTTTCTGTATTTGTTGATTATTATATAATACAGAGATCTGGTTGGGGACATCTTGTAGCAACCTGAGATAAAGATGTTGAAATTTAAAGTGAATGACGCATAGTCTATATAGTGTGCATTCTTGTATATGGATGATTTCAGACCGTGCAGGGCGTCCTTTAAACCGTCGGCGCCTGACTATACTTTAATATTTTGTCTTGAAATTTGCTGTATTTGTTTATTATTATATAATACAGAGATCTGGATGGGGACATCTTGTAGCAACCCGAAATAAAGATGTTGAAATTTAAAGGGAATGACACATAGTCTATAGTGTGCATTCTTGTATATGGATGCTTTCAGACCGTGCAGGGCGTCCTTTAAAACGTCGGCGCCAGACTATACTTTAATATTTTGACTTGAAATTTGCTGTATTTGTTGATTATTATATAATACAGAGATCTGGTTGGGGACATCTTGTAGCAACCCGAGATAAAGATGTTGAAATTTAAAGTGAATGACGCATAGTCTATACAGGGTGGCCCACAAATAACGGAACGGGGTACTTGCCATACTAAAGACTCATGATGCCCGCCATACTGCATCGAGTAACGGTCAACAGTGCGCCATTGTGAGTGTGCGTTCAGCTGTGCATAGAGAAGAAAGGGTACTAACAATGGCGCACGCATTGAACGTTACTAGTTGCTATGACGGGCATCATGTGCCTTCATTATAGCAAGCACCCCCGTTCCGTTATTTCTGGGCCACCGTGTATAGTGTGCATTCTTGTATATGGATGATTTCAGACCGTGCAGGGCGTCCTTTAAACCGTCGGCCCCCGACTATACTTTAATATTTTGACTTGAAATTTGCTGTATTTGTTGATTATTATATAATACAGAGATCTGGATGGGGACATCTTGTAGCAACCCGAGATAAAGATGTTAAAATTTAAAGGGAATGACGCATAGTCTATAGTGTGCATTCTTGTATATGGATCCTTTCAGACCGTGCAGGGCGTCCTTTAAACCGTCGGCGCCCGACTATACTTTAATATTTTGACTTGAAATTTGCTGTATTTGTTGATTATTATATAATACAGAGATCTGGTTGGGGACATCTTGTAGCAACCCGAGATAAAGATGTTGAAATTTAAAGGGAATGACGCATAGTATATAGTGTGCATTCTTGTATATGGATGCTTTCAGACCGTGCAGGGCGTCCTTTAAACCGTCGGCGCCCGACTATACTTTAATATTTTGACTTGAAATTTGCTGTATTTGTTGATTATTATATAATACAGAGATCTGGATGGGGACATCTTGTAGCAACCCGAGATAAAGATGTTGAAATTTAAAGGGAATGACGCATAGTCTATAGTGTGCATTCTTGTATATGGATGCTTTCAGACCGTGCAGGGCGTCCTTTAAACCGTCGGCGCCTGACTATACTTTAATATTTTGTCTTGAAATTTGCTGTATTTGTTGATTATTATATAATACAGATATCTGGATGGGGACATCTTGTAGCAACCCGAGATAAAGATGTTGAAATTTAAAGGGAATGACGCATAGTCTATAGTGTGCATTCTTGTATATGGATGATTTCAGACCGTGCAGGGCGTCCTTTAAACCGTCGGCGCCCGACTATACTTTAATATTTTGACTTGAAATTTTCTGTATTTGTTGATTATTATATAATACAGAGATCTGGATGGGGACATCTTGTAGCAACCCGAGATAAAGATGTTGAAATTTAAAGGGAATGACGCATAGTCTATAGTGTGCATTCTTGTATATGGATGCTTTCAGACCGTGCAGGGCGTCCTTTAAACCGTCGGCGCCCGACTATACTTCAATATTTTGACTTGAAATTTGCTGTATTTGTTGATTATTATATAATACAGAGATCTGGTTGGGGACATCTTGTAGCAACCTGAGATAAAGATGTTGAAATTTAAAGTGAATGACGCATAGTCTATATAGTGTGCATGACTTGTATATGGATGATTTCAGACCGTGCAGGGCGTCCTTTAAACCGTCGGCGCCCGACTATACTTTAATATTTTGACTTGAAATTTGCTGTCGCTATGAGCCGGTGTCGCATTAGACAGGATGGCGGCCAAACCTAAGTATTGTTTTTGATTTTTTTTTCTGAACAAAATTACGTCATCTTTCCCCCGCAAAAAAAGTCGAGGCGGCACGTGTGACTGAACGCACGTGTGTGTTTTTGTGTGCGCAGTTGGAATGAGTTGGAGTCATGCATGGTACGTATATCGTACGCAGAAGCAAGATCAAGACACAGCGATATGAGCGCGATCACATTGGCGATACAACACCAAATGATCGGTATCGATAGTTTGGTTGCTGGTTTTGGCTGCTGAGTTTGGCTGCTGAGTTTGGTCGCTAGCTTCACCTTGGTGATGATTCACTCATGACAGGCGCGTGAACGTGGCTATGCCGTTTGCGCGCGGTCTGTGATTGCAGTTCCGGGTACGGGTGGCATATAATATGCACGCTCATGAATTGCACACAGACATTGAACACGAGCAGTACGCATTGGTACAAATCAATGGCAAGCCGTTTTTAACATTTATTCCTATTTCTTGATATCAAGAATTCAATTATTGATATCAGTTTATTTCTTGATATCAAGTATTCCCAATACAGAAAAGTATTTCTTGATATCAAGAATGCATTTCTTGTTATCAAGAATGCATTTCTTGATATCAAGAATTGAATTCTTGATATCAAGAAATAGGAATAAATGTTAAAAACGGCTTGCCATTGATTTGTACCATGCGTATTGCATTCGTGGGTCTAGTCGTGGGGATTCGTGTTCAGTGTGACCACTCATTTGTGACCCGTCCTACGTAGAAGAACCAGAAGTCGACAAGTTGATTTTCTGGATTTGTATTTAGTTCGATTCAGCAATATCTAAGCTTTAATATGATATAAAGTTTGTCTCATAATGATTCTGCAACGCGGAGTTATTGACGCTTTTCTAAGGCAAATATTGAACGGTCTGGAAATAAGATGCCGAGAAAATAGCTCAAGAAACTTTACATCCATTTCGAAAGTGAAATTAGCGTTTTAAGCAGGCCATAAATGAACCGATTGCATGAATAGAATGTCGTAGCAACCTTTATTCAATTTTCTTGAAAACTTGCATATCAGTAAATATGTATGATATACACCTACCCTCCAGAAACTGTTGAATATTATCCATGCATTGTAGAGATATGAACAGATTTAATTACAATTTAAGTGGGTTTGGAACGATAAACTGTACACATCGAGCACATGATACAATAGCGAGCACTTTCAGGTAACAAAGGGATTCCGCTCTGGCTCTGTTTATTGTTCGATTAATCGGTATTGACTGGCAGTTTGATTTTAGGAATGCAAACTTGCGTCTGGTGCGTAATGTAAAAACTATTACAAAGAACAGTATGTTGATACGTGAAAAGTAAAACGGGGTATCGAAGCTAGACATTTTGGAGGGGGAGGCCCCAGGTACCAAAGGGGGAGGGGGGGGGGGTCCGTTGGTACAGGGTTTGTTTTCGTTCTTTTGGCGGGGATGCCCAGGGATGTCCCTTAGAACATTTTGAAACAGGTGTCTAAGTAACGGAGGCGAGCCTCGGTCAACTTCAAAATGAGGGTATATAAAAGAGTGGGATTGTGCTTTAGCCAACTTAAAACAAGCTCTAAATAGCGTTTTTTTTTTGTTTTTTTGATGGTGTGGGGTGGGGGAGGGGGTATGCCTTATTATAAAATTATTATGAACTACTTAAATATTTAGTACGACAAATTAATTCTACATACGATTAATGAATGTTATGTTACAGGGCCCAATTCTTTAATCTATATAATACTCACACTCAACCAGTGGTGTACATAGTGTATGAGGTTGGAGGGGGGGGGGGGGGGGGGTGGGTGTGCAGTTAATTGGATAGGACTTGGGTCGTATTGTCATAAACATACTTTGTCAAACTCAATAGGGCCACTATACAATGGAGGCCATTTGGATTACTGATCTCCGTGCAAGCGACGCGCAGTCAATAGGGATTAAAGAATCTCGATGTGCGCTGGCCGCTCTTGACGGCTAACGAGATTCCAACTTAGCACAAAGGGGTTGTTAAGAGGCGGAGCTTAATATCGAATCGCTTTTAGTGGCAAATAATTTTGGAACGCAAACTTTTCAAACCTGCAAAAAACATGCTTCAAAACTCTGCTTAATTTTTACCTTTCCACTGGATATTTTTACTGGATATTTTGCGTACCGGTAGAACAGATATCAGGGAAATGCATGGGGCAATAATTTTTTTTTTCACTTTTTCATGCAATTTCAAATCAATCGTGATTTCTGAGGTTCGACATCTTGCGACTTCTGGCTCCCCTGCGGATGGCGAGGCACATTTGGGGTTTCGATAGTAGTCGGTGACATACTACCCTAGCCCTTGCATGCTACTATCAATCTGAACAGTCTGAACATAGAGAGATCGGTAAGTTCCATCGGTTCTGAAGCTCTTCTTCATTTCATTTCGATTATAATTATTTGACATATTATTTTACGTAAGATTTGTAAGATTTAATTTTTTTACTCTATCGACCCCCTTCCGGGGTATGAGAGTACAAACTTTTTTGTAACAATATACAACAATTCAAAAACAAAACATGCAACAACAATGTAACATAAACACGATCTACAAATTCAGCCTTTCTGGGCAGTTTACCCTTCTGCCACTTCGTGTCAATATTGGTGCTCTATTTCTCATATCATTAACGAGACAATCCTCATCAAAATATGTTTTCAAGCTAAATTTTAACATAATAACTCTAACAAAATATGCTAACTTCTTTAACTGGCAAGTATTAAGCGTATTAAAAAGTGATTTCATATACAAAGCACACGGAGTACAATCATACAGTTTCTTTGGTAAATACATTTGTCTTTCATTATTAAAAAATGGACAAATAAAAAGATAGTGATATTCATCACCAATGCCTTTTAAGGAGCATAAAGAACATTGCATTTCATCTACTACAGTGACATCAAATCTACTCTTATTAACCGGAAGATTGTGTGTTCTACATCTAAATTTACACAAGGAAATTAAATCTTTTTGAGGCAATACATTCAAATAACGTTCATAATTGAGACTAATTTTAAATATTCTATAATTAGTACAAATACGGTTTGACCAAGTAGTAGATTGCCACTCCTGAGCAAAAATATCTCTTAATCGATGATTCACTCCATGACAGGCGGCGCGTGGCTATGCCGTTTGCGCGCGGTCTGTGATTGCAGTTCCGGGTACGGGTGGCATATAATATGCACGCTCATGAATTGGACACAGACATTGAACACGAGCAGTACGCATTGGTACAAACCTATGGCCAGCCGTTTTTATCATTTATTCCTATTTCTTGATATCAAGAATTCAATTATTGATATCAGTTTATTTCTTGATATCAAGTATTCCCAATACAGAAAAGTATTTCTTGATATCAAGAATGCATTTCTTGTTATCAAGAATGCATTTCTTGATATCAAGAATTCGTGTGTGGGGGGGGGGGGGGGGGGGGGGGGCAAAAACGCGTTTTGCCCCCCCCCCCCCCCCCTCCCCACACACACTTTTTGGATTGGGGGGGGGGGGGGCGGCCGCCAAAATATCTCTATGGTAGTTAGGAAAACAATGTTTACAAATAAGAGGTAATCATTAATAAATGGTTGAGTAAGCACACATTAAAGAGAAAATTGTCATATTTCAAAATATGCAAGTAATATAACCATTGCAGTTTATTAAGTATTGGAAAATGCACTGTTTTTAAATTGCAATTAATGAATTTAACCACATGTGCCAGTAAAAAATCAAAATGTATGGAATATTAAACAGCATTGTTTCATAAACCATATCTGCATTATTTAAGTCACATGTACTAACTGTTTCACAACAATGTACAGGCACGCGCAATATCTCGTGACTTTTGAATTGGGTCATTATTTTTGTCTTTGATCTGTGCTCATTCAGCCGTAAAGTGATGAATATCTATGAGTTTCACACAGAATATACATAACAACTGTAGAAATATTGTTTTTATAGGAGGACATCTTGACTAATTAATCGGTTATTAAATTATAATGAACATTTGTATACGGGGGTAGTTACTTTTTGTGTTCGGTTTATTTTAATGTAAAATAACGGGTGCGGTTCGTTATTCCGAAGGTTCGTTATTCCGAAGGTTCGTTATTCCGAAGGTTCGTTATTCCGAACACGCACATTTCCTATACCTGAGTGTTCGTTAATCCGAAAATGAAATAGGGTTCGTTAATCCGAACATTTGTTGCATTATTCCGAAGGTTCGTTATTCCGAAGGTTCGTTATTCCGAAGGTTCGTTATTCCGAAGGTTCGCCATTCCTAAAATGAAATCGGGTTCGTTATTCCGAAGGTTCGTTATTCCGAAGGTCCGTTATTCCGAAGGTTCGTTATTCCGAAGGTTCGCTATTCCTAAAATGAAATCGGGTTCGTTAATCCGAAAATGAATTTGGGTTTGTTATAATGCTATAATTTCATATAAAGAGATAAAATAAACTTAAATGTTTGATTGGTCTGGCCAAGGGAGGGAAAGGGGGAGGGGTATGCTTAATGCAGGCTGTAAATTAAATAAACAAAACACAAACTATAGTATTATAACAAGCCCGATTTAATTTTCGGAATAACGAACCCGATTTTATTTTCGGATCAACGAACCTTCGGAATAACGAACCTTCGGAATAACGAACCTTCGGAATAGCGAACCTTCGGAATAACGAACCCTCGGAATAACGGACCTTCGGAATAACGAACCTTCGGAATAACGAACCCGATTTCATTTTAGGAATAGCGAACCTTCGGAATAACGAACCTTCGGAATAACGAACCTTCGGAATAACGAACCTTCGGAATAACGAACCTTCGGAATAACGGACCTTCGGAATAATGCAACAAATGTTCGGATTAATGAACCCTATTTCATTTTCGGATTAACGAACACTCAGGTATAGGAAATTTGCGTGTTCGGAATAACGAACCTTCGGAATAACGAACCTTCGGAATAACTGAACCTTCGGAATAACGAACCTTCGGAATAACGGACTGTAACCAAAATAACTTCCTTGAAAAAGAAATGTAGAAGATCAACAAATTAGTTATGGAATTTACCGATTTCTCTTTATGTCAAATGGTAGAACAACGTTCAGTTTTAGAGCTGTGCGGAGCCAATAATGTGTGGTAGGTTTTAATGCCATTCAATATAAACTTTAATTCTGTAATTATCACGGAATGACTTGTTCATTATACATGTATTACGATTTCTACAGTCTATTATACTCCTGTGAAAACGCTCTGCTTTCATTTCTGCTGGGAACGTTCTTGTAACATGTAACAGCAGTGGCGTTAGCTGCCGGGGGGAGGGGAGGGGGGGGGGGGGGGGGGGGTGTAGGGGGGGTTGCCGTCTGTTTGTTTATGCTGAACACGAGCGATGTAGAACTGTCTGACTGTAACTACCAGAACCAAAAAGTGGTGTGGCGCCATCTTTAGTTTACGAAGTGCCATTGTGTATGTTGCTGGCCAGTCTCGATGATTGGGAATTACACACGACCTGTGATGGAACAAAAATAAATTATAGAATCATTATCGAAGCTGTTACACATGCATGTACGCTTGTTAAAGGTGTTACTTAGCAGTCTAAATTAAAAGGGGACCATCACATCGATATTATTACCCAAAATGCCTCTAGACGCTTGTTTATTTTGTGCACTTTGAAGAAGTACAACCCTCTTATTGTTCATCTTGTAGCAATATATACATGTACATCATACATTATACCTGGCTTAGAATATGCCTCACCTGTTGGTCTTCCTCCAGTTCTCTTCAACAATCAGATAATTAATTCAGAGACGTGTCACAAAAATTATCCTTCGTTTTAATACCACTCTCACGTATGAAAGAAGACTACAGATTCTAGATCTCCCATCCTTGCAGGAACGAATAGTTGAAACTTTGAATAAGTTCGCTCAGTCGTTATTAACATCACGACATAGAGAGCTTCTTCCCCCTTGAAAAGCTCTCTACCCAACTTTCGCCCTTTGCGCCATAGTGACGGCCTGGTTGATCCAAAGTGTAAAACCAGCCGCTATAAACAATCAGCTATCCCTGCATTCGTTCCATCTCTGAATATTTCTTTAAATTTATTATGCATTTGTTGTTGTTGTTGTTTTGTTTTGTTGTTATAATTATATTGCATTTGTGTTTATATATTCTTGCTAGGTCATGTACATAGTTAATAATTAATATCTGTATTGTAACATTAGTATACGTATTTTGTTAAACAATTACACAGCTTCAAGATGTTTGCAGATTGAGCATTATTTAAATCTAAATTTCCAACTCTGCGTCCCTTTTCTCTCACTTTCTCTTCCTCTCTTGCATGCTTGCTTTCTCTTTCTTCACCTCTTTTTCTCTATTTCTAGCTTTCTTTCTCTATACCATGCACTTTTTCTTTCTCTTTCGTGCTCGTTTTCCATTTCTATCATTCTCTTTCTTTTCTTTCTTCCCCGCTACCCATTTATCTCTCTTTCTCTTTTCTGTTTAATAATTATCCTCCCCTACTTCCATCCAGCCTCCTCTCAATCTTGTTAACCCTCTCTGTATTTTTACTTTCTATTTTGCTCTATACCTCTCTCTATAACCCCTTTTTAATTGGAGAACGTGTTTTCTAGCTCGCTGTTACCCGAGTGAGATTTCGATAAAAACAGTAGGAGGTCAGGTCGTAAAACACGCAGCGAGAGGTTGTGCAGCGTTTTTAATCAAAAGTGTTTCTCCGAGTCACACGGGTAGGTTACTATAGCAACCGCACCTCTCTCATCATGCGACCAGCTGGCGTGACATGTGCTAATCGGCGCGCGTTGGTATACGTTAGCGCGGGAAATTTTGACGGTCAATTCATATCGGGTATACAACAGGCAATCGGGAGTGCAATTGTCAGTCTACTATAGTCACGCTAGTTTTTTTTCGCTGCATAATTATAGCGCGTGTAATAATACTATACCGGTTTATATTCCTTACACGTACGGTACGAATCTATTATTCTTCAATCCGACTTCAAACTTCAACAGTAATCATGGATTTGCGGTGGGTAGCCATAATGCTACTGTTCCGTGCAATTCACAACTTCCAATTTTTATATTCATAGTATTATAACTTGTAATATTTGGGCAAATTTAAGTCTAAAATTAGGAGTATGTGGAATAGTGTTTGTGTGTGAACTTACAGCAGTTTAAATTGGCAACCTTGTTTACAAGAGTACGACATGTTCCCGATCCAAAACGCGATCGCTGCAATGTTTACATTTTTTACGGCCATGACGTCATCTACCCGGATAACGTTCTGCGCGCTTTTTAATACAATGTTTATCAGCTTAACATCCTGACAACGTCAGGACGTTACCTCGCTATTACCCTAGCCCGACTAGGTTGAATCTTACCGCGCTGTTGTCAGGACGTTACCCCGATTGGACCTTTTTAATACAAACGCGGTAGAATAGGGAGTTTTCGCTTATGTGAACGAGAACGAGTTTCCCGTCCTAGAACGACCGTTTCAGGGTGGCCCAGAAATAACGGAACAGGGTATTTGCCATTGTGATAATATGTTCACTGGATAGATAATCTTTTTAAAAGAAATTCGTTATTCCGAACACCCAAACAAAAACATTACTGTTGATGATATCAAAGTTCTTTTTAAAAGATTATCTATCCAGTGAACCTAGTCTGTATATTTCTTTATAATGGAAAGTACCCCGTTCCGTTATTTCTGGGCCACCCTGTATAAGCAAATAATATGCGTATGACGTAATACTCCACGTTGGCACTGTTTAACAATAGTAACTAGGTCCGGTAAGCTCCGGCATACTTATCTTGCCGAACCTAGTTACTATTGTTAAGTTTGCCAACGGGGAGTCTATACGTCATACGAATATTATTTGCATACATCACAGAAGCGGTCTATTGGATGTAGTCAACCCGTGCTGTTCACTACCTGTTCGCTGCCTTTGAACCATTTTCGTTTTTAGTTAACGTGCGTTCACAATGACGTCGTTCCCTTCTACACACAATCATGACAAACACTCACACACACCTTACACTTTCAAACATACACATGCGCAAACACACGACCCGACTGAATTATTCAAACTCCAACACAGACACACACACACATACACGCATTCAATCACACAAAACACACACACACTTACACACACGTATACTCACACGCACAAACATCCACTCCCGCACGCACGCACGCACTCGCACTCAAACAAACAACAATGCACACAAACACCCCACACATGCGCTCACACAAACACAAACCCTTACACACGCGTATACACACAAACACAACATTAATAAAACTCCCACACATACGCATACAGATACACAACACACACCCACACAAACACATGAATGCACACCCACAAATGCACACAAACACCCACAAACGCACATCCACATAAACACAAACACACGCACGCACACTCATCCACGCGAGCACTCAAACAAACACAAACACACGCACACACTCAAACAAAAACCCATACCCGTACACATACGCAGATACACACACGCACTCATGCACTCGCATTCCAACAAACACAAACAAACACATATACACTCACAAACACACACACACGCACAAATGCGCACACACGTACACAAAGCCACACACGCACACATTCAAACACACACGCATACACCAGTTACATAATCCACCACACATACACATACACACGTATAAAACACACACACACACACACATATACATGTTGATACTTCTCTGATTACGTAATTCTGAAGACGGTGCACTGGATTTTCCGACGAACCTGAAATCGGGCATGAACTAGTGCTCAGATTGGCCAGACGACGAGAGAGAACGTAAGTGACGTAATTTCTCGCCTAAATGACGTCATTTCTTCTAGTAGGGGCCACAAATATGGGTGTTCACTGCAGTTTGGGGTACAATTGTTTTACTTGGCATACAAACTCCTTGGATCAAAAGAAGAAAATGTATCCAAAGAGACACTCTGTATATCAATTATGGAAATTAGGCCTAATTTGCATAGATACAGAGTGTCTCTTTTGACGAATTTTCTTTTTTTGATCCAAGGAGTATGTATGCCAAGTAAAACAATCGTACCCCAAAATGCAGTCATGGACCCCTTAACCACCCCACTACTCGTCGTCTTCAGGTTTGCGAAAATACCGTAATGTCTTCCTGACAACGTCCGGACGTTACCGCGACTATTTTCCTCAATTAAAAAGGGGTTTAACTCATCCCTCTCCTTGTTTCACCGCTGTTGTCAATTCGGGGACTTCTGTATAATATAGGTTTTCCCATTCATTTTAACACTACTGTCATTCAATTTCATTAATTCGTCATTCAATTTCGTCCCGAGAAACCAACAGAGCGTAAATCCCAACTTCAATTTCGTCAATGGTCATTCTATTTCGTCATTGGTCAACCAATTTCAAATATTTCGCATTCAAAATCGTCAATTGTCATTGGAATTCGTCTCGGCCACTGAGCGGGTGGTGAATGTTAAGTTCAATTTCGTCATTGTGCAAACAATTTCGTGAATTTGTCATTCAAATTCGTCAGGTGGTATAGCCTTTTGTTGGGGATAGGAAAACCAGTGTGTGTGTGTGTGTGTGTGTGTGTGTGTGTGTGTGTGTGTGCGTGTGTGTGTGTGTGTGTTTGTTTGTGAGTGTTTGTATCCCTCTCCTGAAACCTGTAACGCCATGTTTTAGCTACAAATTTCGTTTATTCTCATTTGATTTTCCCGGACATGCTATCATCATCATGAAGTCTATGGAGGATGTATGTTATACAAGAATTAGGCCATCCGGAATGGGTTAATGTCCACCCGTCCACCTGTTCTCTTGTGAAAACGTGATCTATTGAAATGCTGTCTATTGATGAGTGATTCAGTCTATTGATGGGGGAGCAGAGTCGACAGTCGCTGCTTGAATCTGAATATTATGGGAAACCTAAATGCATTATAAGCCCCCCCCCCCCCCCCCCTTGGAATGACAAGCAAAACAACCACAAACATCAGACTGTACTGGCGTACCCAGGTTTGTATGGCCATAGGACAAATTGAGACCGAGACAACTGGTTGTGTTAGCGGGTGTCGAGGACCGAGGTGGTTGGGTCGGAGATATTAATAATGTTAGTTTTCTAAACAGTGTATGAACATCGTGGTTTTGCGACCGTTTTTTGTTTTGTTTTGTTTGTTAGTTTGTTTGTTTGTTTGTTTTTTTTTGGGGGGGGGGGGGGGGACGTTGGGAACGTTTCGCCGAGATTTTGGACAAAACAATCATATATTTGCGGGAAATATGTGTTCATAATGCATACATAGGGTGTGCGTATGTCCCCATTCATTGGAGCCTCATATAATTTGTATGCCGCCATGCCACTGAAAATTGAGTTTCCCCCAAATGTACATTATTTTTGCCCGGACATGCCATTTTAAATTGTGATATCATTTTACCTATAGTTGAAACGTGTCAAACTTCGCAATCCAGGGGCGTCGATCCTGGGGGGGGGGGGGGGGGCAGGGGGGGCGGTCGCCCCCCAATGAAAATATTGGGGGGCGAGCATATCATTTCGCCCCCCCAATAATTCCGAAAATGAGGAAGAAAAAATCGAGTGATATAAGAGGGGAAAGACACATTTATCATTATTAATCTTTAAAATAGCCGTTTTTTAGTTTGAAAAGGACTGTAAATCTCTTTTTTGCAGCGCGCTTCGCGAGCATACAGTTTCTCATATTGCAAGTTTCATTTGGGTTGCCGGAACTCACCTTTCGAAATGTATTGGGCAGTGTAATTTCTCAAACACACACCTCAAACGAAGTTTATTAAACCCTCATCTATAGATAGCACACCGTCACAGAAAATAAAATAATCTGAAATATATCTTTCAGTCAATTCGGTCCATATGCGCTAAACGCAAATTAAATTGGAATATCATGTCCCCCCACATTTGAAAGTGGAGGAGATTGTCCCCCTCCCTGTGTCATTATGTATGTTTGGTTCCATACTTATATATTTCATATTACGTGAAATTTCTGTCTCAGGAGTGCAGCAAATCGCACAATTTCACGTCCAAAAATACAAAAGCCCCCTAATGTGGGAGGGGGACACCCCATCCCACACCCTCCCCCGCTCGGTCGCTTCGCTTCCTCGCAATGTCTCCCCTACACTTTTGAGAAGTTGTTGATGCCCTTGCGTAGTTTCATGGGAGCCCAATGCCCTAGACTATATCGATGGCTCTATAGTATACAGGATCACGTGGATCCGTCTCATGCAAGGCTCAATATTTTCCTCGCTATGGCTATGCCCTTTAAAAATACGTTACGAGTAGGTTCACTATTTTATACAATTTTGACACCCATGATAGGAGTTGCAAATGTCTGAAATCTAAAAGCTTCCGGGGGCTCCGCCCCCTGGACCCCCATTATTGTCCCCAAATGTGGGTGCCCCCCCCCCCCGAAGTCAGGTCTTCGAGCCATCAAGACACTTTCAATGAGCGCATAATCAAACTTCCGGTCATGCCAATGTGGGGCTTTTAGCTCTCTCAGTGGTCACTCTGGAAAATTTTTCAAATTTCGCCCCCCCCAATCTCAAAAACGGATCGACGCCCCTGTCGCAATCTATAGTGTCCACTAGCAGAAGTGCTGGAATAGATCTGCAAGAATGTCTTTTGTTCAACTTGGGAATGAATGAGAAGATTATGACACTTGTGTGAAAAGATATCCTCCCATGCATAGGACATACAATAGCCCCTGAACAAAGAGTAGATCGCCGAAGCCCCAAGTTCGTTTTTCAACATGTCCAAAGCGAACGCCGAGCTAGCTACGTCTGCTCTTTTGTTCATCGAGCTATTCATGGAAGGATATCTATTGACGCATGTGAGATAATCTTCTCATTCATTGCCCACTGCGTTGCCAATTTGCTAATTTAACTTGGTCGCCGCGGGAGCGGCGCCAGAGCGGCCGAGAAAAGTGTACGATCTAAACAATAGCGAACAATGAACGCCGCTCTCCACACGACCTCAACACGCTCTCCCCACGTCCTCCCCACGCTTCCAATTTTATGAATGGGGATTAGGAGCGGCGCGAGGTCGGCGCGAGAGCGTAGCTATATGTGACGGGGGTATCAGTGACAATTCTATGCTCTATTATGTGTTACTTATTAGTCTTCTTAATCAAGTTTACCCAAAAGCTATTGAACAGAAGTATCTGATGCATCATCTTTATCTACCCCCTTCTCGAAAGTTAAATGACTATTATTTTATTTTGTCCCTAATTGATAAAATATGTAATATTCCAAACGCACACACCCTAAAACAAACACTTATTTCCACATACACACACACTCATACAGTGATGATGAATTATGATGATGATGATGACATTGAAGATGATGATAATGATGGCGATGATGATGTGGTTGATCATACTGATTACAGCCTAATGAATTGATAATTAACATATAGCACATGAAGGTTGCGTTCAAAGTACGTATATGTAGTCATGATATAAATATGCGATATACAATATAAATATTAATTACTGTAATATGTAATTTTGTTTATTTGCTAAAATAAAAAAAATTAGTACTAAGCATATTCAGCATGTCACGCTGAAGAAGCCTCTTTTTATTTATTTAAAGGGATAGTTGAGTATTGGTCAAACTTAACTTTAGTAACCAAAACCTGCACCATTACGATACAAAATGATAGTTATAACTTCACCGTGCTCGAAAAGTATACACAATTACAAACGACTAGGTAAAACCCCTGTTATCATTCAAAAAGAGCAGTTACAACTCAAGAGGGCGCTCTTTAAATAAATCATTGGTTTTAGCAATTTTTCATACAAAATTGTGCATTTAATGTTTTGTTAAAATAATGATTCAATAGAGATATCATCAACAACTTTTTAAAAACCTATTCAGATTTTTTTCAAAGTAGTCTTTAAGCATTTTTTCTAAAAAGTCGAAATGTCCCTTGACGAAGAATTTTTTGAATAAAAATATGTTTATGGATATTTCAGCCGTTTCTGAACCGATTTTGATCAAATAAAGTTTATTCTGTCATTAAAATTGTATGTTCTGTCAAATTTGACAGTCAGTTTTTCATTATCTCACACAAAATGATTTTGTGAAGTGCCCTCTATACCAATACTCAACTATCCCTTTAATCTAACAATGATATAATATTCGGAAGTGGGCTATTTTTGTGGCTGGATGTGCGGAATGGGGTACAGTACATTATGTCTGACTTCGTCATGTTCGATGGGTATGCAGGTTCAAAGGGGGGAAGTAGGTGATTGGAGTTTACTGGAAGGATCA